>CAEGAF010135252.1:0-65856 GCA_903067075.1 Micropoecilia bifurca | reverse complement strand
GCCCCCCCCCCCCCGCGCCCCCCCCCCCCCCCCCCCCCCCCCCCGCCCCCCCCCCCCCCCCCCCCCCCCCCCCCCCCCCCCCCTCAGGGTATGTTTTATTGTTTTGCTTGTGACTTCTTCTGCTTCTGAAGGTGAAGCAGAGAAAACGATTATGGCTATTGAACGTTCATCAGTTGCAACATTAGAGAACAGAGAGAGAAAAAGAAGAAAGGTTCCAGCGCTTAGCCGAGGTCCGTGACTCAACCGGTTCTCTGAAAATAAACAGAATCACAGCGTTATGTAACCTAAATGACTCTTCTAGGAAATGTTTTAAGGTTTGTCTGTTTTATGTTGATTTTCTTAAGTGTATCACTGTTAAGACTACTACATAATATGTGCTATGTTTTCCTTTCAAACAGCCACAGGGTTAGACTGAAAAATCCTCACTGGAACTCCAGGAAGGAAAGGTTAGCAAACGTCTCACTATGTTTGCTCAAAATAAAAATAATCACTATTTGTCTTGTATTTAATTGCTTTAAATTTACCTCACCCTGTCCCCCTCCATTCAGTAAAAGGATGTGTATTAATACACACACCCACACACACGCCTACACAAAAATCATTTGAGGTTTTTAAATATCTCTGGTTCACACTGATAAACAATTCAAATAAATGTAATAAAGTTCTAAATATAATTTCTATGTTCTCTTGGTAAATACTCAGTTCATTTCAGTTCAACAATTAGATGATGTAGTAGCTCTCATTATCTAAGTTACTTGAAACAGTCATTATAGGTGGTTATAGTTGTGGGCAGAAAAGATCACAGGCTGCCTCAGACTGAAGGTGCCATTGCTAAGCTGCAGTGCCATGAATAGAAACCTCTGATTTTTCTTTTTTTTTTTTTCTTCTTGGTTCATTTTGTAAAGCATTCTTCTTTTGCACAATTGATTCCGCAGTCCACAGAGTTTCCAGCACAGTTTTCAGGTCTTCTTTTATCAGCTTGTTGATCTTTGTGAAGTCACTGTCCCAGCAGACGACTCCTCAGCCGCCCCACAGGAGTCGTCTCGCTGCACACGCTTAAAGACCCGTGAGCGTCCTTTTGGAAATAAGGTCTACTAATTACTTTCCTTCTCTTCATATGCGGTTGGAAAAACAAATTAGTCACTCAATTCTGGTGTACAGTCACTTTAAATCACCAAACAATTAAATAACAGTAGTTTTTCCAAGCCCCACAATTATTTATACCCCTGCAGGTTTGAAGTAACCTCTAATTTTACTGACACGCTTCTTCTGACTGGAAGCATAATTAAGACTTTGGAGTGACGCAGCCCGAGTTCCATGGTTTCAAATCACATACAGAATTTGTGGAGGGAGTTAAAGATAAGGGTGATGACACGGAGACCTTTCGGATTGTCACCACAGATACAGTAAATCATCAAAACACGAGGGAACTTACAAAATCCTGGTCAGCAATTGCAAAAAAAGAAAAAGTTTGATTTTTGTAATGCCAATGAAGATGTTTCTGCGGAATCCACAGAAGGGTGTGAGTAACTTTTGACACGCTGTCTTTTAAGAAAAGGCAAATAAAAACAGGTAATTATTTATTTCAGTGTCTTTGAAGAGATTCTCATCACAGACAAACTTCTTGGTTGACTGTAAATCATTTTAAGTCTAAATCTGCCACTGGTATCAGTGATACTGGTCTGAACTGAAAGTGGGTGAAGATCAGCGCCAAGCAAAACTGGTTCATGTTGCAACTAAAACAAAGATTTCCGAGTCGGAGTTTTGTTGTTGACTTGTGAAGAAACGGCGACCAGAATGCTTGACCATCTGACTCCATGAGTTTAAATAGGCAGAAATGTGAAACTTGTTTATAGAGATTTGTCCCCCTCGTTGGCATGTGATCTTTTGGCCTCTTGACCCGGGCCTTTACTAAGTGGGAGTCCTTAGTAAGGAGTGCTGGGACACGTGTAAAGCAGCCAGACCGCCTGTCACTACTCCTTCTTAGATTGTTGCTGCTGCATAATATAGGGATGCAACGGGTCATCGCAATGATCGACGACGGTCAACCAAAAAAATTGCCAACCCAAATTTGTATTAGTCATGTGAATTGTCTTTGTCTGGAAGTTGAATGTAGTCTGAGAAGGGTTATGTTCAAGAACAAATTCGATGGATTGTGCTGAAAAGAGCTACAACACAGCAGATCGACTGGACTTGAACTAGTCTCTTTAGAAGTAGTGGTGCTTGGAAATGGGTAAAACCAAAGACGGATCTCTTACAGAGAGTTTTAAAGGGATTGTAGGTGTGTCAGATATTTTCCAGGTACATAGGATCATTTTATAACACAACCAAGTAACCATGTTACCTTCACTTGTTATGAAGATGCTGTTAATATAGGGTGCAGGGGAGAAGCACAACCCACGGATGGAGGCCTTAGTGCTCAACACAGACATCATAGGTTCGAGTCCCGACCTGTGATGACCTTTGCCGCATGTTTCCCCCCATCTCACGTTCCTGTTTATCTACTCTCAAATTATGGCTGCTCGAGCCAAAAAAAAGATGCTGTTAATTTAAAAATTAAAAAAACAGCTTAGGAGAAATTTTACTGCATCATAACTGAATGTGATACTTGAAATTGGGCTCTGTCTCTTTAAGAACCTAATATCCTGGGCGACACTCCCCCCTTCAGCATTTCATCACAACAACGCTTCTCCACAATGCCGTTTACAACCATTCTTAGCGGTAAGAAATAGTTGATTTGATTAGCTCAGGAGACGTGCAGCTCCACCAGGTGTTTGCTAACCGCTGCTGCCGCTAGTCTGGTGGAGTCATGTGGGGGGAGTGGTGCTCTCTGGGGCGGGCATCCCTGAATGGTAGTCACAGGGTATTAAAGGATTTCTTCCAACATGCATGAATGCAGTATAGCAACACTCCGGCTGTGTGCTTGATGACTGAATGACTTTATCACACGAGACAAAGCTCCAAAGAGTCTTCTCTGCATGATGTACCGCCTTCGGTTTTGTCATCTGCAGCTGGAAATAGCTAATGTGGGATGAATAAAAATAAGTGTTGTGTTTTATGTCTCCGTCATACAGTGCCAACGTTTTTTACCCTTACGTTTTAGTGATGCAAACGCAACAAGGCCTAACGAATGGATGCAGGTAATTGAGTTTTCTTATGTCATGAGGAACATTTTACAAGTGTTTTTTTTATTTTGCAGTAGGAACAATGTAGATCTATCAAAGTGAAATCAACGGGTATGCAGGCGGCAGACAGAAGAATAAAATATCTGACTGCATGCATCACTGATAACAGAAGCTACGCCGACAGAGAGAAGCGATGGAAGAAAATACTGGTTTACCGGTAGATTAGTCGTCTACCAGATTATTCTCCCCAACAGCCTTGTTGCATAACCATGACTTATTGACTCTGTTCGGAAGACAACCGCATAAAATCAAAGATTGTACCAAATCTTTTGCGGCATGTCATAATTAATACAATGATACTGTAAAACAAAAAAAGAGAGAGTGAGAGAGAGGCTAAAATGGAAATATTTACACTTTTATTTGTGGCTTGGAAAGACTTCAGACTTAATTGTCCACGTCCTGACCGTACAGCGTTCATTGTGCCTGATGGTGAGACTCACAAGAGGGTTCTGCTGGGAGGAAAAATTTCGGTTTTATGATCGGAGTGGAAAGAATGGGGCTGGCTCAGGATTTTTGTCAAGCTCACTCCAACGGTTGCAGAAACCACCAAATGAGACTGTTAAATATGCAACGTGTGAGAATTCAGAGGGACGGGATATCAATCAAACTTCATTAGCCTGACGCTGGAAGCCTGGGCAGCCTGTGTGGCCTTGTCTTCCATTCCCTTGTCATAATTCATACAGTGTGACTTAACAGTGCTCCTAACAATGCTTTGGCTGCAAAAGGTATTAAGGAGATCGAGAGACGTTTTGCGCCATCTGGTCAGTTTTTATGAGTCCAAGTTAAGAGATCTCTACATTTAGCCCTTTTTTTTCTATTTGAACCCTGTTTTGTTACAAGCATCAAGCTCCAAATTATGTCATCGCGCATTTAATGACATAGGTTTGAACTCAACATTGTTTTGGGCAACTTGAGGTTCATTGTTTGGTCCCCCAGGCCTGCTTTGCATCATTTAAAAAGAATCCAAGTGAAAACAATCCCGAAGGTGAAAGTTTATCCAGGTGCTGTGATTTAGTACACAAGCCAGCAGTCATGACAGACAAGTGAAGGCCTGTGCCAAACAGGAAGGACTGAAAAGATCTAGTAATGTGCAACCTAATGCACTGGGAATTAAAATGTCCCGCATGTCAAGTGGATGCCATACAGTCCTGGTAATTCGATTCATTGCATTTCAATTCAGAAGTCATCTCTATTGATTCTGGGATTTTTATGTGCAAATGATTTATATGATTAAAATCCGACCCAATGTGTGATAAATTACAGCACGTACTCCTTTTTCTTCATCCAACGATTGCATGTGGGGGAAAGAAGTCGGTAGCTTGTAAGAATTGATGTTCACACAGACCTGTGTTCACTGTGACATCAAGCCGGACAGCTGTTGTATGTTAAAGAGAGCATCACGTTTCATGTCCAAATGAGAGCATCATGTTTCATGTCCAAATGAGAAAACTAATTCTTATTGCTGTACGGACTGGTTGATTTTCCGTGTATTACCGATTAGTTTTGCACGAATATGAGATCTTCTGTAAGGCCCAAAATGAGATGAATGTTTAACAAGAAAGAATGTCACAAAACTGATCAAAAAACAAAAAATCTGCTGTATTGAATAGAGGCTGAAATTATTTGACGCTGCAACACAACCACAAAGTTTATCACAAAATCTCTGTGACATGTTGAATTACTTGTTAAATCTGTTTAATCAAATCAAGCCATTACATTATTGAGCTTTTCATTCTTTTTTATTTTGTTAACCCAGAATAACATTATAATGATACCAATACAGTGCAATACCTCTTATGAGCATAAGACTAATCAGGATGAGCATTACTCAGCACATTTTGTTCTTTCTTTTCTAGTAAGAAATACATTTGTCAAAATGACTAAATCATGACTTAACAAACATCAAACCAATTTCTACATTCAGTGCACCTGATAACTCAAAGGCATCATGGTGTTGCTCTGCAGACTGGAGTCCAGATGAGTGTCATTCATTCACTCCAAGTACACTTGTTTTGATTTTTCATTTCGATTTATTCTCCAGGATACTGTTAATTGGGGAGTTTTTTTGCATTCTGTACGGCTGCAGAAAACCCCCTGAGGCATATGACAGGAATATCATTAGGTTTTCCGAGTGGAAAACTCATGTTTGGAGGAGAGGCAGATTTTATTTTCAAGTGCCAATTATGTATCCTGCTGCGACTTGCTAAAAAGCCACATCTTCCTCCAGGACTGCCAAGAATGCAGACGAATTGATAATGGATCCACTCGAATCAGTTCCGACAGCACATGTAACGCGATCTAAGAAAGGTTGGCGTGAAGAGCCAGGTGTGTCGCAGCGAAGATTCAGTCCTTTGCACTTCATAAAGAGTTTAATGTAGCTGCATGAATGTTGGGCGGCCGTGTAGGATTGCAGCATATCAGGTTCGATGATGAGGGTGCATGTTCTGATATCGATATGACTTTCCCTAAATAAATAAACCGTGTTTTTAGGTAAATGATGATGTTGTGATATATTTTGCAACCCTACTAGCATGTCACATAGTCACAGCAGAAGATGAATTGACCAGTGATCAATTAAACTTGATTGTAAATAGATTTATAGCAGTTTAAGTTCTGAAGATAAATATGATTTTTGTCATCACTTTTTATCAACCTCTGCTCCCATGTTGTTGTCCAGGATGGCCAGCATTAGAATTACAGTTTGCCTGAAGCAGAAACGGTGGTGACCATTTGGACACTAGTTCAGCAGTTATCTGTTTACCCGCGTTTTTCTCCTGGATGAAGCCACTAACCAAGCCACTGCTGCCATTCATTTTCTTTCTACTTTCCTTTAACATAGAAAGAAGCTGCTCCTGAGCCAGAGCTTCGGTTTCATTTTTGTGTGAATGCTCTGTGTTGTGAGAACCCCCAGTCCGTCTTGACAGATGACCATTCACACTGAGCCAGTCTCTGCTGGAGGTTTCTTCCTGTTAAGGGAAAGATTTTTTTTTTTCCGCTCTGCACGCTCAGTATGAGGGATCGCCCTAAAGTCAAGGACACAACGCAAGTGATGAACGGCTTTCGCTACACACTCTTTCAGGAGGAGTGAATGTTGCAAGTCAGTGACTTTTTGCAGTTTGCTTGGTTTCTGTTGGTGGAAAACTTGTTTAACTAATTTGAATAATAAACTGAAGTTGGACACATTGGTTGATAATGAGGGCCATTGGAAATATTTGTTGCCGACTTTGAATCTGTCTGCATGTTGGATTTAATTGACTCTTTTTTTTGGTAAAGTGCCTTGTAAGATGGCATGTTGTGAATTGGTGCTATTTGAATAAACCGAAATGAAGTAAAATTCAAGCTAAGACAATTTCAACTGTATTCTGTAAAAATCCTCCACTGAAAGAAAATCATTACATTCAGCGCCCATCTTTGATGTGGCATCACACTGTGACCAACACAAGGAAAATGTGAAATGTGTTTTTATGAAATAATTTGTGTTCATACTGAAGTAACATTTTACGAGCACCTGATTCAAAAAACTAAGTGGAAAAAGGGAGGTTTGGTGATTTCAGGTGTATTACTTAGTCCCCAAACGTAGAAGAAAACATGAAGGTATCTGTAAAGATTTTGACTAATATTGAATTTGAACCATTTTTTCCTTTAACAGTGTTTGCACAAAAATCTTTCCCTTTGAATTTGGTTATTAAACGCAATGACATTTTAAAATTCTTGTTGTTTCACAGTTGAGTTTAGTAGAAATTAATTTCCATGACGAATGGACTGTAATGGGGAAAGTTGAGTTCAGTCGGGTTGATAGATGTGATGACTAATCATTTCAGGTTCCCCCTCTTATCTTTGGCAAAAATAGTCTATGTTCCCCTTCAAACAGCTAATGAGTTATGAGATCATTTTATTTTATTTTATTTTATTTTATGCTTGTTTGTAGAAGCTTTGTCTGCCGTTCTAATTGGATCATATCACGTCCCATTTAGCACCACAAAGTAAAATGCCACTTTAATCAGATTTCAAATTATTACACCCCATTTACTGTGTTTATTAGTAAACAGCATGGCATGATTCTTCTTTTCTCCCAATAAAGCTGGTTACTGGCACCATGTAATGTTTTGTGTAATGACAAAAAAAATCTAAACTCTCAGCTCAAAACTGATTTATAAATTGTCTTTTGTTCCCAATTTAATCCGTCTTTACTTTTAATGAGCAATTTTCCTGGAGAGTGCCACTGACTTGAAAATCAGAGGGAATTCCTTCCCAGTTTTTATGTGACCAAACTAAGTCAAGTGTGGCATTTTCCATCATTTGGTTTCAGCAAAGCATGTCTGTTTGTATGACCCTGCCGTAAATATTGACCCTGCCGTAAATATTAAAATCTTGGCAATACAGGAAAGGATTTAAATATGTTACAGTAATTAGTGACGCTGCCAATGACCTCTGAAGTATTTTTCCAGCCAAAAGTTACAGAAAACCTTTTATATACTGTTTCTCATCCCTTGAATGTACCGAGTTTCTCAGTCGGATCCATCAAAATGGAGGGAGTTACCTTTAACAAACGATCTTTGTATGCCTTCGGGAATTTGTTTTTTGCTTTACAACAAACTGGAAGATGTTTCTGATTGCCAGGAATTCAGAAAACTCCCCACCAGTGTGTGTTTCTGCCACCGTGTCCAATGTTGCCATTGTGTGGCCTTGACAGCATGTGAACTCAGACGCTTCCAGCTCGCAAACAGACGGTGAGCGCAGCGGTAAACACTCCACTCCAAAGAAGTACAAGTACACGTACAAGCAATTACCAAAAGTAAAACTAACATTCAGCGAGGTCATGTTATGGCAGCACACAGATGACAGTAGAGTGCAGCGCCTCAGCCTCGTTTCTGTCTCTGCTTTACTCCCGTCGATCTGCTTAGGATTGTTGAACATCAGTCACCTGGCAAATATGATATGGTCACGTTAAAAACATTTCAGACTGAACTCACCTCCCCGGTTCAGTTTCCGGTCAGCCTTCTTATGGTGGACTGTAACGGGGAGGCTGGGTCCAACCGTAGCAGACACAGGGAGGGCGGGTGTCAGGGCAGAGGAACCTATAGCAGATGCAAAACCTGAGAGTCAGGCAAATGTTCAGCTTCTAGTAGGACAACAACCCCTTTTCATTGTAGTTAAAGCTACAATGAAATGATTTGATTGACCTCATGACCTACTGAGTTCTGACTCAGGGCGGCTGAATACAGACAGAAAATACAGAAAATTTCAGAAAAAAAAACAATAAGAGCCTTTTATTGTTTTCCTACCACATTTGTAGAATCATATCTTACACAGAGACACTACGCTTCTCAGAAATAAAATAAAAAACCCTCAACAAATTAAAAGCGTTTTATTATTTTTCTTCCACTTCTGCCACACACACTCCTAATAAAATACTTAGAAGCTTCCTGTTGTAAAGTTACCAATAACTTACTGTTGTTTCTGGTTGCTACAGTAACCATTTGTAACACTTTCGGAAGTGTGTGGGGGGGTTTTGTGTGTGCGTGTGTGTGTATGCGTTTGTATCAGTGACGGAGGAACTGATGTTTGAGCTCTTGGTAAATATTAGAAGTGTGTATATGAGCATCTTTCTGTCTCTCTGCTGGGACGCAGGAACTGACCACACAGTCTGAATGAGCTGCTGACCGGCTTTGATCTTCCTCCGTTAATTACAAACATTCTATTGATTTGTGGGAATCGAAGGAAAGATGTAAATATACATGAAAGCTCAACTTTTAGCATCTGTGCAGACCTGTATATTGGCTCCACATCTGTAAATGTGGACTATGAGATTTTATGAATATTAAACTATTCAGCCAGTTATAAAGTGACATCCAGCATGTAGCACTGCTTCATTCCCCTCCCCTCCTCTCTCCTCCTCTCTCAATTGAATTACCATTTTATGAGGGATTTTACATAATACAACCCGATGGGAAGCAAATATGAATTAGATCTCTTTATCTCTCTCTCTTCGTCTCCCTGTAGTGAATTTCGTGGAGCTACAGATTACAAATCATTTGTTATGGTTTCCTCTGTGAAAACAGTAGTTAATCAGGAGGCGGAAAGCTTCGGCTGTCTGAATGTCAAAAACAGACGGGAATCATTCTCGCTCTGAAGGAAGAGCTACTTGCTCCATTTGTTATGATGACTTCTCCTTGTGTGAAGAACAAGCTCTTGAGTGAACAAGGGAGGCTTTTCCACATGTCTCAGCGTCTCCCCTTACTTCTGCAATAGTAGGACTGCAGGGCCTCACCTGACGACATCAGGAGGGTTTGAAACAGTGACCAGTTAAAGGGTGACTGAATGTGTTACCTGTGGGATTCCTGCAGCAGGCCGTTCCACCTCGTGGCCTGCGATTAGAGGGAGACGGAAAACAAAAAGAGCAGTAAAAGGATGGGGGCCAGGCGGGTGGCTGCTGCGGTGAGCCAAAAATTGCAGACTAAGAGCATATCTTGAAATCATAGAACCCAGAGGAAGGGAGAGGAATCCTCCTACAGTTATTGTTTCCCATGTTCTCTCACCCCCCCTCACCACCCCCAAATAATATTTTCCAGAATAAAGAATTCTCCTTGCACTCACTTCTTTTTTTTCCTCACAGGAGAAAAAAAAAAAGAACAAAAAAAACACAAACGAACCACAAAATGGGAATTGCTTTTCCACTGCATGAGATAATGTGCTGCGTGCCGCTTCGGCTGCCAAGGTCGAGCGTTATTTCAGCTCGTCACGGCTCGCTTTGAAACGCAGATAAGAGCGTTGTCTCAACGAGAAGATTACGGATGTACAACAATTATACTAATGTGCCATAGTTTATTGTATTAAGCAGCTCTCAATGATGTAATTCATGCCGTCTTGGTAATAAGTAAGTAGTCACATCAGGAAGAATTTTGTTTTATGGGGACCTTATACCATGAGCTTCCCCTGTGTGGAGAAATGTGGCTACAAAATGTTTACTGCCGCAACGTAAACGTGGCTTAGGAAGCGCGGTGAGACATTTCTGGGGTTACATCAGAAAACAAGAGGAGCTTAATAAGCGGCATGAACACATGTGTGCAATTAGCGTCCTCTTTGCAGAGGCTGCTGCTTTCCGACAGTGTTGAGATCATAATTTTGGCCCGGCGTCTGCAGCCGTTTTGTACCATACGCTGCCTGAGACCACATAAAGACCAGGGTTGCACTCTTATAGTCGAACATCAACAAGGCCATGTTTGAGTTTGGAAAATTGATCTCGGAAACACGAACGCATGCGATTCGAGGCCTCCGGTTTCTTTATTTCAGCAAAAAAAAAAAAAAAAAAAAAGCTAAACCTACAGCTCCGTCGGGTCCATGTCACCAAGGACGGGGAACATCATTCTAGCCCAAGTTTGTCCAGCGAGTGAAGCAAAATGAGACATTTTCTTTCCCCTTAGTGAGCTGCCTGTCATGTCCTCAAGAGAGATAAGCTGTCTCATGAGGACATGCTTAGGTAACATTAGCTGTTCCTCCAAAGCCAATCAGTAGATTTCTAATCCCAGATTTTCTTGCCTGGATGATGCTAAGGTAGAGCAGTTTGCTGCATGCCATCCCAGAAACGGCTTCGGGTTTGGAGCAACGCTGCAGCCAGACTCCTAATCAAACTTGAGCTCTTGCTCGGACAGCTGTTTACGCTCCATGATTTGTTCAAAAGGAGAATATAGCAAGTCAGTTGCCGGCGTAATGAGTTGCAGGCCAAGCAACAGTTTATTACGCGTTACCTAACAGACAAATTTCAACTCTTCACGTTGTGTTTATCGTACAGTACGTGTGTCACCACTCGGTCGACAGCGAGCGAGTCAAACAGTTACCTAATGTTTTAGTCAGAGCTTCCATGGGCTTAGTGGCAATATTTAGTCTTAACAGGTTTGCCAACGTTTGGCCAGTTATTTCCACTGGCCTGGCAGTCGGGCCATCCGAAGGTCAGAACCCCAGACAGACACCGTTACATCAGTCTGTCACGGACGGTTTAGACGCTGCCAGTAAACAGTTTAACCTCTGTCCCTCGTGATAAGAGGTTATTATAGCTGGGATTTGTTAGCAGGGTGATTAGACTTGAGGTTGTTTATTTTTCTAATAACCAACTCAAGATGAACTTCAAAGTACGGCATTTGTCTTGTCTGCAAATACCCCACCAGTGACCTAAGTTATTTTCTGTAAATGAATTATAGCTGACGTATAAACCCGCCATCTGTGTTTTTTACGTTCTCTTACATGTACTAAATATAGCTTGTTTTTTGCCATATGTCTGCAGCTGTTTGATTTATTGTATAATCCAGAGCCGAGTTTCTATCCTCCTCCTGTACCTGAGCCCTGAGCTTTTATTTCCAGCCCTGGCACAATGGGTCAGCAATAATGCCCATCATGTGATAATGTGTCGTTATTTTATTCTCCTGCCAAATCTTTTCTTTACTCTTTGTTTCTTCCTGCCTGCCGGCAAACGGAGAACTCCTCCCTCCACAGCAGGTATTCAGATAATATTGAAATCTGGAATCCTTGTTTCCCTTGTGGCTGAAGAAAGTACTTCATGGTGCTCTTTTGTGGTCATCATCCTGCTGCAGAACCACTTTTGAACCAATCACACGCCTCACTGACAGCATTGCTTGAACAAAAAGCTCTCCATCTTAATATACCAATGATTTTGCACAGCTGTGTTACTTATTTTGTGTTTTGATAATGAGCAGCACTATTTCATAAGTTAACTTGTATTTTTCTTTTATTTTTGTGCATATTATTGATAGAGAACTGCACCTAATGGTAAATGTGATTAAGCTTCAGTTTTGCTGCTGGCTTCTGGTGCCTTTGCAGCAGCCACAGTGCAGAAATACCTTGGCTCTAAATACATTTTTGCTGTAGTTTATGCATTTTTTTTGTTCATTCTGTCATAAAGATAACATACTGGTATGCTTATGCTAAAAATATCAGTCAGTGCATTGTAAGTCTTGATAACCATCAATCTTTTAAAATGTTCTCAGGTTATAACCCTGGACTTCAATCAATCATTTTGAAATTGGACACAGTATTGGAGAAGTGCAGGTCTGCCAATACATCCCAGTCCATCTAAATCATCGGGCCAAGTGATGACGGCGTCGATCAGAGAAGCAGCTATACGAGGTCTGTGGCAGCCTCTGAAGGAGTGCAGACATCTACAGCTCATGTTTGAAATCCATATGACATGGCAGCTGTTGGTCACACAAACCACAAAGCTGGCTAATGAGGAAGATTAAAGATAAAAGCTATTGTTGGAAAAAAAGCCGTGAGAGGTTCCAGCAGTTTGTTGCAGTTTTTGAGCAACCCACATAAGGGACACAGGAAACGTGTGAAGTAAAGGTACTCTGGTCATGTGGGGCAATTTGTGCCACATGCAAACGGTTGTGTGATGAAAACCATTGCTGGCGGTGGCACCGTCATGCTGTGGGGGTTCCCTTTATTTCAGATGGGAAAGGGAAGCTTGTTGTTGGTGGTAAGATGGATGGAGGGGGATTATGGACAATCAAGTTGACAACCTACAGCAATATCTACAATGGCTGCTAAACAAGTCATCAAACATATCTGTTTGTGTTAGAAAGGTCCAGCCAAAGTCCAGATCTAAACCTTATTAGAAATCTCTGGCAGAAGATTGTTTTCCACATCCACTCTCCATCTGAGCCTGAGCCAAATTTTTTGGCACCAAATTTCTTTGTTTTTTTTTTTTACTTCATCCCACTTCGAAGTTATGCTCTACTTTTATTTGGACATAAAAAAAGAAATTGTTGGAGTGTGAATCACGGTTAATGTCGTTTACTGAAATGAACAAAATAACAAAACTGGAATCGAGAAAACATTTGAGTTAGCTGAAATAAATAAAAAGGGTAATTAATAGAAAAAATCTACAACTAGCCTGAACTATATTGTGGGTTTTTAAACTGAAACATATGAAGCTTTTTATTAGCCTTCTTAAATGATGTGAAATCGATTTTTTTCTCCCCAAAATAAGCAGTTTACATCAGTTGTTGGCAAATTACGGCACTTATGCTAGTCTGCAAAATGGAGATGGTAAAAGTTTGGAGCAAACGCCAGAGTCAGTATGTTGTTCAACAATAACTGGATACATTTTGTATGTTGTGTATCCACTATCCAATCGATGTACACATAATCACAACACATAAGACCTCTTTTAAACTCTGCACTTAAAAACGTATGAAAAAAACTAAAACTACTACTATCACTAATTCAAACTTAATATTTCACCAATAAAAACTAGCCAACACACTCTAAAAACTGAATAGAACAAACTGAACTGGACAAACAAAAAGGGACGATGAAGCAAAACTGAACCATAACGAAGAGCCCAAAACTTTTAGAACCCTGCCTCTTCCAGGCATGTTGCACGTGAACGGCTGCAGCTCCATCCTGCTGTTTGGTACATAATGAAATGCATCATGTGGATGACGCTCGTGTTGACGTTCAGACGCGTTGCTTCTCCCTCACACTTGTTGATTTGACCCCATAGCTTCACCTGTAAACAGGCTGAGATGGACATTAACTGTAAGCTTCTCCAGCTTAAAAAAACAGCGCAGACAAGGAAGAGGAGCAGATGTGTAAAAGGGATACAGTTTAGATTGTGAGTGGTTTTGTATGTGTGTGTGTGTGTGTGTGTGTGTGTGTGTGTGTGTGTGTGTGTGTGTGTGTGTGTGTGTGTGTGTGTGTGTGTNGTTTTGTATGTGTGTGTGTGTGTGTGTGTGTGTGTGTGTGTGTGTGTGTGTGTGTGTGTGTGTGTGTGTGTGTGTGTGTGTGCGTTTCCATTCTGACTTTTCTTTCACCAGACAATTTTATTTCCCGATGTGGCCCTGGACAGTGATTCCATGATGAAAGACGTGGGAGTAAATCCCTGAGCAGAATAAATTGCTACAATTTGCTTCCGCTGTGTAGCTGCGTCTTTGTGTCCCACTCTGCAGGTTTGACCCCCCCGAAAAACAGAGCTGACGGAAAACCCATCTCTGCTCAGATGGGTTTTACTGCTATCCAGGCTCTTGCTGGTCCGGCATGATGTCATTTTGACGGAATGTCCAAGAAATTTAACTAAGAGTTAAGTAACAGTTCCTTCCTTTTTTGTGTGTGTTTTACCCACAAAAGCTGGCGTTTCTTGAAGCAGGAAGGAGAGCGGGTTCCACTTTTTGGTCTTTCTTTCTTGTGTCAGCTTTATCAGAGCATTACCTACCATGAAGATTGTTAAAGAACAGGGCTTGTTTCAGCACACATGGTCTGTATCAAATGCATACTGAGGACACAGATGCAGTGATGCCTGCACTGTGAAAGTGAAAACCAATTAGGGTAGTTAAACTGAGTCACCGACTTTCGGGCCATGGGTTCCGCTGGCTTTTTTGGCCAAACCATTTCTGTATCAGGTTTTTATGCACTGGCCTGAGTCTGCCGAGCTTTTTACGACACTCGTAGATTAACCCCCCGGTAATGATGCTGCTGCGCTGGAGCTCCAGGACAGATAATGGGTCCGTTTGTTGATCAGAAGCGAATTAAAGACGGGAACAGGATGTTACCCGGATTTTAATAGCGGCGTTAAAAAAAATGTCTTTGTTCTTCCAAAGTGTGAGTTTAGACTGAGTTATAAATTCAGGTGAAATATGTGCTTCTAATTTTTAATGCTGATAAACAGGATGCAAGATTTTAAAAAAGAATAAAACACATGTTGGAGATAGAAAGACATTTGGGCACGATACCAATAAGGATGACTCAGTTGTGGTACTGAAATTAAGCAGTCCAGTTAAGTTTAATAGACTTCAGCACTTCATGCCAGTTTGGAGTCAATGGATTTGATCTGGGTAAATACTACTGTTTTTAAAGTGCTCCTTTAAATGGCTGTAATGGGGCCTTCAGTTTCTCTATGTCCTCTCCCCCACTTATCTTCAGGCAACTTTAGACAAATACTTGTTATCTTTCACAAAGCTCTGCTTAATGACAACTTCTGCTTTTATGGATTGCTTTTTATAATTTGGTTCCCACGAAGGGAAGAGATTCTTTCAGAGCTTTTTTTTTTTCTTTTTTTTTTTACAAAGCAAGAAATATCTGTGTATTTTGAGCATTATAAAATTCTCCTCAATAAATGAAACACGAGAAGCCGGTCCAGAATGAATTAAAATGCGGATTAAACACGTGTTCTCTTTAGTGCTTTTGTTTGTTGCAATAAAAGAATAATATACTTTTTATTTGCCTTTTATAGACTAACTAACTAACTTCTGTTAGTTTATAAATTGTCGAATACTTGTTCTTGTTATTGTTTTTGTTTTGTTTGTATTTCTATCTAACTTATGTAAATCACTTTTAACCACCTTGTTGTTGAAAATGTGCTGTATGAATAAATTACCTTACCTTACTTAACACAAGCATAACAAGCTGATAGTGGCTGGTTTCTTAGTGCGGCTATCTGCT
The DNA here is from genome assembly GCA_903067075.1 of Micropoecilia bifurca. Classification (NCBI taxonomy): domain Eukaryota; kingdom Metazoa; phylum Chordata; class Actinopteri; order Cyprinodontiformes; family Poeciliidae; genus Micropoecilia; species Micropoecilia bifurca. The sequence goes on along the minus strand of CAEGAF010135252.1, from coordinate 50,218 downwards.
GAGGTAGCAGGTTAGCGGATGTCAATCATGCCTCGACTAGCTTTAAAACGATGTTACTTTAGAAGGGTGGAGTTCATTTAGTTTCCATTCCATTTCTGGAATCATTCAAATAAAAAAATAAATAAATACATAGTTGGAGAACAGACTGGGCGTCATAGAGTTTGAATGACTACAGCATTTAATTTCCCTTTGGGATTAATAAGAAAGGTGTAGGAGCCTTTTCTGAGTCCAGTTTACAGGCCGTGTGCTGAAACATTGGGGGATGGAGCGGAGCAGAAATAAACCTAATGCTTCAAACGGCCAGAGAAAAGCACTGATCGCACTGGCAGCTTCTCTGGATCTCAGTCAGTCAGAAGGGCTTTAAACCACAAACTGAATGACAGAAAAGGTCAGCACTGTTTAAACTCGAGATTTTCTTTTGTTTGTGAGTTTGTCTGATCTCAGCCCTTGACTACTCCACTGTGAAAACGCTGCGCTTTAGAGTCCGACTATTGCAAACGAACATCATTAACTGCAGGGAAAAGACGGATCGTCTCTCAGCGTTTAGTATTCACTTAACTCTGATTAGCAGAGTCCTGCGTTCAACACGTGCAGCTAAGTCTCTGCCGATCTTTTTGATCCAGCTATCCCTGGAAACTTCTTTTTTTCTTTCTTCTTTGATGCCTCTAAGTGCTTCAGTTCTGAATTCAAATTGCTCAATAGTTGTTTTTTTTCCATGTGACGAATAGAACATAAAAATAAAAGAGCATTTAATGTGAGCATTCTTCGTAATATCCTTAGCCGCCCCATGTGAGCAGCGTTTTCTGGATTGCTGAATTAAAGCGCATTGCTGAGCAGAGGGAAAGAAACGAACACATGAGATCACGTTTAATCGCTGTCAGATATTAGATTGAAGCGACATTTCGCACGAGAGCCTGAGTCGTCCTGACAACGGGATGCAGACAGATGCAGATGGAAACCTGCCTGTCTGATGTGGAAGTTGTGTCTTTTAGTTTATCTCTTCTTTGAGATGCGCACAAGCACACACACACACACACACACACACACACACACACACACACACACACACACACACACACACACACACACACACACATGCATGCATGCATATGAAATCAGTCCTTTTTAACATATAACAGTTGTAGAAAAAAAAGCAACTACTTTTTATTTATTTTTGTAAGTCTTCCTGGTACACTTAATCTAGCTTCCAGAAACGGTTGTAAAAAATGGATCAAAAAGTTGTGATTCATGGGAACAAACAAATAATCTTAATGTTGCTCTCATGCTGCAGACAGCTGCAGCTCAAGGTTGCAAGGCTACATTCATGTCCACTCAATCTTTTCCCTAACCTGAGATTCTAACATTAACATACAGAAGTGGGGCTTTTGAACTGTTTGATTTAGAGGAAATTAGCTCAGCTTCCTTGCCCTTAAATAGTGATTTTGAAAGCGTGTACACACAGGAATAAAATGTTGTATATTTTCACTCATGATGTGGGATAATTGTTGTTTACTCATGAAAAAACATACATAAATCCTGACAATCACTAAGCTTGATAGCTGTCCACATGACTTACATGAGCATATTAATAATGCATCCATTTAAATACTAGTAGTATACCTTCCTCACTAGGTTATATTCTCTCTGACAGCGGTATATTTCTTATTTATCGCTTCTGTTTGTGGCTAGCATTAAGCAGCATGGAGTAGATGACTGGGTAAGGATTCAACTTTGAACTTTTTTTTGGTTGTTTTCACATTTTTGGTGCATTGAGACATGTGTTATAAGACTTGCAGCTGTATTTGGTTCTGCAAAGTGTTGTCAGAGAGGCTGGATACAAATACAAAACACTCGTCAGATTTCAATAGTAAAAAAATAAATGCTGTGATACAAAGTATTATTTTCCTTCAGCATTATGCACAACTTTGTGTTGGTCTGTCACAAACCCCGACTACGTAAATCAAAGGTTTGTGGTTGTTATTAAAAGTTTCAGGGATATAGATGCTTTGAAATGAACTGTTTGTCGTCATTATTGCCGCATGCTGTGCTGTGACCCCTGCAGGACACCTGTGGTTAGTTTGGGCATTTTACCTTTTATATTTACAGCACTGATTACTGATTTGAGCCAGCATAATAACAGCTGCTCAGTTTTCAACAATCATTGTTTTGAAAACTGAGCAGCCGGAGCTGTGACAAATTGGACCAAATGAGAATTCATGTTTACCTTGTCTAAATATTCTTCAAGCAGGATGGTAATGATGGGGTGGGGGAAAGTTGATAGAGAGTTTTTTATTCTGCAATTGCCAACCCAATCAAATATTTCTAGCAGAAATGCCAACAGTTGGGGTTTGGGTGGAAGTTGCTGTACATCTTCACGAACTGGTTCATTTCAGATAATCTTCCACCGTTTCGATGACTACATGTTCTTCACTAATGTTGCTCTTTGTTCGTAGAGATTTGTGCTTCACAGTAGCTGCCAGTAACATGATGGATTGTGGTAGTTTGGACTCAACAAAATACCTCATCGATGGCATAAAACTCAACGACGCGCATTGCGTAACAGAAGGCCTTTATTCCAGCTGACTCTTGATTGCCCTGCTGGGCAAGTGGACTTTAAATTTGATGAAAGGTTTTAGGCAACATATCTTTACATTAAAACATTCCAGCATCATTACTCGACTGTGCGGCATGATTTTTCGGAGCTGACCTCCACTTCAGGTACTCGTCATCCTAATTACTTGCGGCTGCAGTGCTTTTTTTGTTTTTGCAACAAAGACACGGCAAGGTAGATTCATTTCGTCGCCATGAGTAATGCTTCATACAACAGCGGCTAAATGTCGTGTCTCGTAAGTCTTGAGTGTTTTGTTGGCCCAGTCGAGCTTGTATAATGCAGAGAAGACAAGCTAAATATAAGCGGGTGTTGGATTTCAGGAAGCATGAAATGGGTCGATGTTGAGAGGAAAAGACTGAAAGCAAGTTGCATCTGCACTCCGAAAAGTGTTTTCTGGGCTCCAGGTTTGATGAATGACTGTCCAGGCCCGTGGTACCCCCCCCCCCACCCTCCTTCCTGGGGTCGCCCTGCAAGAGGTCAAACCTTTGTGGAAGTGATTCTCTGAGTCCTAGCTTGGCTCCAGGAGGAAAATCTCAGCTTCGGTCCGTCTTGATCGCGACGTGAACTGCAAAATGGAGCCAAAGCACCAAAAGTGTGATTACAGCACAAGAGATAGCTAAACGCCGAGGCCTCCAAGGCAAACAGAGTTTTCCGCGTGGGATGCCGTCTTTCGGTTGCTTCAGTCTTTTTGAAAACACACACAGTGTTGACTGAGCGTTAGAAGTGGTAGGATGCGGCTTCACTCAACCCATGTTGGAGCCCATTCTTTTCTCCTGAGGTAATTCAGTGTTTGCAGCTACAGAGGGAGTGGATCCGCTGATGTCACCCCCTTGGCCCCCCAATTTCAGGCTCTGTTTGCAGATTTCCTGATGATCTATAGAGTGTCTGACAGGAAATAACAAGCGTCTGGCAGTGAACGTCGGTGCCTAAGTCAAACATCCAGGACTTCTTTGACAGGAACGTCAGCTTTGAGCTTGATTACTGCTGCAATTGTCAAAATGAGACTTTTAGGGTCTTGGCGTATATGCTCAGAGACATTACCCTATTTACGCCAAATCCACTGTGTGGGCTGTTTTCATCTTCACATCTGTGCTTTGAAGCTATTAATAACGCCGGCAGCTCCGTCAAATCCCACGCCTCCGAGCGAGGAGGAACGAGAGCCGCGGCCTGCAAGTCGCAGCTCGATGCTGTTGATCACGTGGGAGATATTGGCACGAAAAAGCTTATCTCAAAATGGAGTAGGCTTGATGTCTGGAGATTGGAGAGCAGCTGTGGAAATTTATCTTCTAATGAACAACTTAAGCTGTAAAAAGTGGTTTTACAACCGTGTGATTACAGACGTGGGCTGGTGGACATCTGGATGAAAACAGGGGAGCCGCAGTTTAAAACCTCTGATTCAACCTCGGTCACTAGTAGCATCATTGCCACGCTGTTCATAAAGAACTCCCCTCAGTTACTTTAAACTAGTAACACATTTTAAATTTGAAAGAGCAAAATAATGTAATGGAAACGTAAACTCTGTGTTTGTTTGTCTTGTTCACCTGGAGATGCAGACAGAGACAGGTTGCTCACTTTAGCATCTGATATTTCCTTGTGATTAAGCATCTAATGTGCAATTACAATGTTGTTCTTTTAAGGTGCCACCTCTTAGCCTCTAGCAGTGTTGTGGAAACTATTTTTGTAGTTTCCACGCCAAAAATAGTTGGGTATTGCATTCAGAGTTATAACTGAAGCAAGACAGACAATTACCTGTTCTATCTGGGCCGTAAATCTCCGCCGGGTGATTAGCGAAGCAACTGTGCATCTGGCAAACGACGGCTTCGGCCTCACTGACAGAGCAGACACTGAATACCCCGAGGGAGCGGCAAACCCGAATTGTCTGCCAAATGTTTAGCTCAGTAGCGGAGGGGAGGAGGGGGAGGGACATAGCACAGGTGCTCAGACAAAAGTCTCATTATCAGCAGCTCATTGATCCACTGGGACGCAAACAGAGCGCCGTTACCTTTTGTTTTGCTGCTGTGTCTTCTTCTGCTTTTGCGTTCTGCCAATGGTAACCACGGCCCTGAAGATTGCGTCACATTACAAAAACGTCTTTGTGTTATATTTGGATCCATAAGGAGTGAGCTCACAATGGTGCATAATAATGACGTGAAAAGGGGATTCTTCATTTTTTTATATTCTTTAACAAATATAAATGAGAAAAGTGTGGAGTGCATTTGTGCTCTGAACTTTCACATAATTCCATTTAGGTCTGTGAACATTAATGTTAATGTTTATCGATTTGGGTCAAGTTGATGACATTCCAGTCTGATAAATTAATATCCAATAAATTTTAATATTATTGAAAATTTCTTTAATTTCTGTAAATCTGTTAACCAAATGAAACACTTTATGTAGATTAATTACACATTAACCTACCTACAGCTAAATAAACAGAATTAAGATTAAAATAGAACAATAAAAAAAATAATAATAATGTGAGCCTAATGAAAGATATGCTTAACACCTGCCTAATGGTTATTACTTACAAAATACACTCAATCAAATAAACAAGAGTATATTGTGCTGAGGACAGGATTTCATCTTGCTCCCGTTAAAACCAGGATCCATGGTGAGTTCTGGTCATCAGTACTGGGTTCCTGTTTGTTCACTCATTTTACCCAGCAAACCTCAGTCGCTTCAGCAGAGCTTCTGGATTTATGCTGAGATTAATCGAAACGCATTTAGACTCTTTACCGAAATAACGACTTGTGAAAGTTATCGGCTGCACTGGATTTTGTTTTAGTGGAGTTTTAGGAGAATGAAATTGCCTAGACTATAAATGCATTGCCACGCTTTTAAGAGAAAACGATTTTTGAAAACCGTCCACGGTTTTCCTTCCACTTTGGAAATATTCCTTTTTTATGCTGATCTGTCATATAAAATCCAATTTCAACACATTAATGCTGGAGGTTGTAATGCTTTTCAAAATGTGGAAAAAAAAGGTTAAAACTGTAAATATGCTTCTCTCTAGCTGACAAGTCCTCCTTTGATTTGTTGGGCCTCTAACAGTGGAAGTAAAAATCCTATCGGTGTTCAAAAACACTGGAGAGCCTCATGTGGGGGTGAACCGCACCATGCAAGCTGTGAAAATTAAGATACGAAAGGTAAAGTTGGCGCAATCGCGCAACGGTGGCTTTTTCCTCGTACCCCCTGTCCGTACTTATCACTCTACTCGAGTCTGGAAAGTCGTTTTCAGTGAAACACAGTACGAGTGCAGAGCTCTGGAACAACCCAACGAAATCTGACATCTGAGGTTCTGCAGTTTTCTGGGCTGATGTGGAAGAAATGAAATGTAAAACCGAACTCAGAACAGTAGCTTTGAGACTTCAGCTCCGAGGGCCGTGCATGTGGTTGCCATTCTACCTCTTTCCATTTGCAACAACCAAATGTTTGATTTGATACAATCCAGCCCCCCTCATCCCCCCCTCTCTCTCTCTTTGACCTCCCCCTCCTCCTTTTCCGTACGCTCGTCGCTGGGAGTAATGGTAGGAAACGGACTTGGCTGGCAGGCCGGTGGGGAAACAGGATGGATGGAACTACTGTGGTGAGCGTCATGGGGATAAAGTCAGTTTCACGTAAAATCCAGACCAGACACAAGAGCTTTGGTCCAAGCAAGCCCCGTTTATTTCACAGTTATTTTGACACAGACGATCAGATGCTTTTCTTGTTGTCGTTTTGCTGCTGTTTGGAAGTGTGCGTGTGTGTGGCTCTGACAGAATATTATCCCAGTGATTATATCACTGACTGTAAACTCTCCAGACAGCCAGTCTCACACGGGCCCTGTAAAAAGGTAAACTCTTGTTCAAAAACCTACTGATGTTCTTGGCGCGCTGGGCCCCTTACGTGTGCAGGAAATATTGTGGGCTTGGCTAGAAACGAGTGATGTAAAGGAAATCTGCCACACAGCATGTTGGGGTGGGTTTTATTGCCACTCTGCGCAGGGAGACTTTCATGTCGGTCTGGGCCCTTTGTGAGCTCATGTGCTCTCTCAACATTTCTGCTCCAAATGTGAATCTACGTTCATGTTCAGCTCCTTCGTTTCTCCAAGATTACGCTCAGTGTCACACTGACATGATGTCGTTTACCATTTAAATTACTTGCAAATGAACGTTTCTGCATGCTCTGTCTCTTTTTTTGTGTGTGTGCATTTTGTACTTCCCTGATTCTATGGCAACAAGTAAATATTGACGTCTTTTTCATTTGTCCACAGCTATTTTGGCAGAAAATCAACATGCTTTGGGGTAAGAATATACTGGCCATGTGGATTGATTCTTAGCATCATTATGTGATCAAGAAGCATCTGAGGCCAGAAATTTGATATATCATCCGGAAAATACGTCTGGGGTTGTAAAATTGTCTTGAGAGTTGAAAAAAGTGCATGGCAGTAAAATCTATTAAAGGTTTTCAAACGTGTCGCCAACATCATATTGAGTCGCCACGTAGGAGGCATATGCAGTCCATGGGCTTACTGAGAGGATTGTGCTCAGATATCATTTTTATAGTTCACAGTTTTACTGATTCTGGCCAAAAATCTGCTAGAAACTTAAACGATTCAGATTATTGTGACTTCAGAAGTGAAGTCACAATAAGCTTTGTTTCTGAAGTTACAGTGCCTTGCAAATGTATCGTTACTCCCTCTGTACTTTCATGCTAAAACATTTCTGAATTTCTGAAGATTTTTAACTAATAGGCTTTGTTCAAAGCCTTTCCACTGGAAGCCCTAGTTGTTGTTCCTGTTAGGCGGTGAAGCTCCTCAATTATTATTATTTTTTTTGCTTTTCTTCCATGTTTATCCTGTATTTAACGCCATTTATCTTCCCAAGAACTCTGAGCAGTTTTCCCAGTTCTTACTGAAAGAAAGCGTCACACAAGATGTTGCCACAACCATGTTACACCATGGTGACGGTGTTCAGCCCGATCTGCTGTTAGGTTTATTTCCATACATAATATGTAATTGAGCTCATCTGATCAAAGCAGCTTCTTTCATTGAATTCCCTCCAGCATTGTTTTTTTTTTTTTTTTACCAATGGCTTACTTCTTTTCCATCTCAGACTTAGGGAGTGGACATAATAGTTGTGTAACATCTCTAATCCTTCTGTCAAAATATTGACAGGAGAATGGAGAATGATTGCTGTGGATCTGGGGAGCCTCCAGGTCACAACACAACAGCTGTATTTATTCTGACAATAAATTACACCCAAAATAGTAAGCTTTAGAAAATTCACTTTTAGGAGTATTAGAGTAAAACGAAGCCTTCATGTGCAATTCTGCTTGATTCTCATCTCCTTTCACTGCTCCCTCCAGGCTTTATCCCACTGACTCGGATTCCTTTGGTAGATTTTCAACCTGGTCAGTTAGTTAGAAGTTACGAACAGTGACCACTTTCAGCGTAGTCTGTCTGTAGTTTTAGTAACGCCAATGGATAAAGTGAACGAAGCCGTTCGGTCCATGTTGGCCACGCATCCAAATATTGAATTAATATTGGCACAGCACTTCTCTCTCTTCCCGGTAATCTTCATAGTGTTACTTAATGTCAAGGACAAGTGTTAGGGACTTAAAACTGAAAACTTCAACAGAGTCTGCGCCTCCAGGAATCAATCGTTTTTCTGTTACCAAACACCCAGACCTTTCGTACCAAGCAAAGCGTAGAACGAGTGGATGTTTTTTTTTTAACAAGCTACAGGAAAGGCGGGTGAGTACAGACATATGCCACACTTTCCAAATGTTTAATATAAAAAATAAAAAAAACATTGAAAGCCATATATTCATTTCTTTATAAATTTACGTTGGTCTGTTACATAAAACCAAATGAAAACAGGTTTAAGTCAGTGGTTGTAATGTCACAAAATACAGAAAGGGTTCATCTGTATTCAGGCGCCTTACGCTGCTGCGTCTGCTTGATGTCCTTCACCACACGTTTACCGTTAGCTCTGAGTCGCCACATCACAGTTTTACTCAGCTTCCCCCTTCATGGTCGGAGACACACAAGCTTAGACTGTCTGAAACCGAGGCATTACTCATGCTCCTTACTGGTTTGGATTCCAGTTTTAGACACTTCTTGTCTTATTTTTGGAAGGGTTGGGGGTGCAATAGAGTTGACTCTTTAGTGGAGAACAACTCAATTTTACTTTTTTAATATTTTTTTTTACTGGAGCGTAATATTCTAAAATGTAAATTTTGCTTTTGAGTCATTTCATACTAACTTACAGAATGCAGAGTTGTATTTCCAAACACACCAATCACACATCAGTTTAAAAGACTAACCTTTTACTCTTTGTGAATTCTATTTTGTTTATGGCCGCCTGCGAAATGTATTCCCTCTCTCTTTGTCTCTCTCTCTCTCTTAAACTCATGCACTTTCTCCTGAGGCACATACCTGTATTTTTAGCTGGTTAATTTATAGCTGCTTTGGTTATTTAAAACCTGTCAGATTGTTGAGATACGTTGATTCTTTTCCCTCCTTCCCCTTCTGAAAACAGCTGCCTGTAATTGGAAGCCAAATCGACGATGTGAAAACCCAGTGAAACAGCTGAGAGAAACTGAAACAAAATGACCAATCATCAATGTATAGTCATTACTGTAACCTAAACTTTTCCAGTCATCTGGCGTAATTATTTGTATGAAAATGATGATGCATGGAGTTGGAGATTGTTTAGGCTTTGGGTAGTGAAATCAGGTCCAGCGTGAGCCAGAATATTGGACAGAACCGAATGTTTACGTGACTTTGATGTGAAAAATTTGCTAGCAGATCTAGTTTGCTAATGACGCTTTTGAGCTCCGCTGCTTATATCCTCCAACAGGCTCCAGCGTTGTGCTCATTACTGAGCCAGTACTGGGGATGAGTGTGTTAAGCAGCAGGGGAGATGGCACGTGTGGCCATTCCTCAACGTTAGGCGTTCATTTCCACTAATAGTTGGTTTTATAGTAGAAGGGAAACAGCCCTCTGTCTGCATTACAGTAGTTTACAGATGTTCAAGGGAATTTGTGAAGCTTCGTGAAAATTTAATGAATGAATCGCCTCCAGGTCTGAGTGTAGCCCTGCTGTTTTTCTAAGAAGCTTATTTCTTTTTCCCTCTTACACAAACTGTGTTGCTCGACACATCAGCAGCCGCCGCGTTTTCCGTTTCCACAAATCTTTTGAAGTCCAGGTCTACTCTGCGCTATGGTTAGCTGCGTTGGCGTTCTGTGTGGCGTTCACATGATCTACCTAAGCATTTCCTCGTTCAATATGCCTCTCTAGGTATCTGCGAGCAGGTGCGCTCCCTGTATGTCGGACTTGAGTCTGTGACGAAGTGGCTACCAGTCGTACAGTGTGTGTACTGTATGAGTAAGCTTCTGCCAAACCTCTCTCTGGAAATCAGACTTTTTTTTCCACTGAATTGTCAAAGTTTATTTAAACTAGTCGGTTTCCTGGCTTTAATTATGGCCTACAAATTTAAAGTATGGTTGAGGTCGGGGGCTGTTACAGACAAGTTCGTTATCCTACCGGAACACCCAACTTGTCCTAAATTTAACCGTCTAGCCGTTGCCCTCAAGTCGAGTTGAAGAATGAGAAGCAGCTGCTCCTTCTTCATCGGTTCTCTTTTTTGCAGTCTGAAACTACCACCAGCAGCAAAAAACATCTTTTAGCATGACGCTGCCGCCACCATGCTTGAGAGTTGGATCATTTTTTTATGCTTGAAGGTCTCCTATTGCAAATTCTGTTTACTTGATGGCCACCCGATAAATGTGTTTTCATTGAATGAGGGCAGATTTCATTTGCCGCTTCTGTTCCAGGTACTTCTTTCTCATAAAAAGTAAAGGTTGATACTTGGCCCAATAGCAATGATGATTCTATACACATATCAAAACTGTTTTTGGAAGACATAAAGCTCATGGTACAGCTCTGACCTCAACCCAATGGAAAGTCGATGCATTACCCCTGAATCCCATCTGAATGCCAAAGACACCAACTAGTTTAAATAAACTCTACAATAAAAAAAGGGTCAATATCCAGTCAAATGTCTGCTGGAAATGTGTTGATGGATGTGGTTTCGTTACATTTTGTTTAGGAACATTTCTTTAAAGTGGTCAAGGATTTTGTATATATCTGAGCATGTCTGCAATCATTTTGCATCTGTGTGGTTTGGAGGAAATCCCTCTCTCCCCCAAAAATGTAAAACTCATAAATGTTGGTTATATCATCATTCCACCCTTATAAACAGATTGTCATATCTTGGTAAATATCTTGGTTGTCATAACTTGGTAATGAATGATATTCCTGCTCATAATGTGTAAATGTAAACTTTTAATCAGAGCTGTATTCAGTTCTGGACAGATTTCTGTTGAATTAAATGAAAAGCAGTTGTGACATAAAGTCAATTTTGCAGTTAAGTTACAATAAGGCTTAAATACGTCAAGCCTTATCTTAATTTAGACAGACAGACACACACACACACACACACACACACACACACACACACACACACACACACACACACAAACACACACACACAAACACACACACACTGATATGTCAGCACTCTCCCGGTACAGACCTTCCTTTGACCTCCTCCCATGATCATTTGGGAAATGAGCATGAGATGAGGTAAAACCATTCCTCTCTATAAAATACGCCAAGAAGCAGAAGCTCTCCCTCTTCAACAAGTACTTCTAAAACTACAAAGACACAGGCATGGCTCTCTTTTGATGTGGCTTGCCTTCTTTTTGTTGTTCTTCTGAAGTCACTTATTACAGCCAGACGTTTTAGGACTGGCAATGGATATGAAATTAGCGGCAGCTGAGATACCAGCAACACCAGGTCATGCTGGGTCTAAGACAAACGCTTCAGCATCTTGAGGATAAGAAAAAAAAAAAACAATATAAACTGAATCCTGCTCCACCTACTGAGCAGCTGAGGTATTACCCAAGCCAATGATCTCACTAGAGACTTCCTGTACACAGAGTTCACCAAAGGCAAAGAGTGATCTAATTCGTGAGGCTTGAATTTTAATCAAAAAAGATTTGTTTGTAATTCTACGTAACGAGGATTAAGTAACTCGTAGCTGTTGGAGAGACAGGTCATTGTTGGAATGTGGGTTATTACTTATTCAGGAAGAATATTAAGATTGCTTCTGGGACATGAGACAATGAGTAATGTCTAATTTGCATAATTCTCCCAAACATTTGCTAAACAGATCCCCCTTGTGAACATCTGTTTATCAACCCACTTCCCCCCAGAAAAAGTCAATGACATGAAGAAATAAATACACAAAAACTTTAAATGTGACTTCCGTTTACTATTTATTATTAAATTATTTAAATCCATCAGATTAAACAAAGTCTTTGGGTCTTGCATCTTTAAATGAAATACACATGTTTCTCTTCATTATAATTTTTATTTTGTTAACGTCTGGAAACTGTTTTGGACGTGAAAAAGTTGCTGTTGCTCCTCACACAAATGTCAGTCACCAAGCAAGTTCTCATTTTCCATTCAGTTGCTGCTCGACTCTTTCTTACAAGCCGTTGATCAGAAGACCTTTAGCGTATTTGTGTGCAAGTATCTCTACGCGTTTACGTAAACCAAACCGAATCTTGTAAGGACTTCTATAGTAAGCAGGACCCACAGGATTCTGTCTGACTAAGCAGGTTGGTGAATCGTCAGCCACCGAAGTCGGCACCGATTCGGTCATTTTCCAGCCTTGGAATTGGACTGCAAAGTTGACAGCACCTCGTTAAATCCGCTGAATAGCTAGACTGGACGCTTTCCATGAGTTTCCAGCCATTAGGTCATGTGGAATATGGTACATGTCTTCACCATGTAACCCAGAAGTGTTAAGAAAGCACTCGAACTACATAATGAGTTCTTCAGTTTTGGTACTTTGCAGCAATTGAACAAAACATTACGACATAAGTGTAACACTTTGCTGTTTTGCTGGGGCTGAAAAATTTCCAAAGCCCCCAAAGATCTCGGACTGCAACGTTGTGATTCCGTTTTGCATCTGCGTTAATGCAGAGCTTCGCTCATGTTTGTCTTGGATTAACAAAAATCCACATCTGTTATAATAAAACGGTGGTTAAAAAAGAAAAAAAAAAACAAGACACCCATTTGTTTTTAGCTTATCTTATTGTTTCAGCAGCTGCTCTGCCTTCTTTACATCTGTTTTACACAGTCCACTGTTTCCAATGCTGAGGCGAAAACAGTCAACAGTGTAAAATATAGAGGCACAATCACCTACGCTGTTCATACTCAATTTCAAATAGTTTTTTTCTGCATTACATCTGTTTTTCTGCACTGATGTATTGTAAATTTTCAATGCACATTTTGTGCATTTTTGAAAAAGTGATCCGACTTTGCACATCTTTTGGATTGTGAGTCTGATATTTTCTAACTGTACAGCATTTTCTTATATCTTGTGCAGTATGTTATCACTGTTGTTAAGTTTGTTTCTACGTATAGTTTTTAGCACTTTAAGAACTTTTTTGTGTGTGAACCTGAATTTTCCCTATGTGAGACCATAAAGTCTGTTTCCGTTTCTATTTTCCTACTCCATTACTGCACTATGTTGTCTCCATGTGTTTTAGCTTTTATCTTGCGGGGGGTTTTTAATGTCTTCTCATTCAGTTCACTCCTCTGGTGCTGTTCATTATTGCAGTTTTGGTCTTGGCATTTTCACTTCTTTCCATTGTGTTTAGTTTCATATTTTTCTTCCTCTGTGCCTTTTGGTTTATCCTCTTACATCAGTCTTAGTGTTTTCCTCTTTTAATGTGTATATTTTTATGTTTTTAAGTCCTCCTGTGTTATGCGTTTATTTTTCTTTCCTGGCTGGACCTCTCTCCTTCAGCTGTTAAGATTTTCTCATCTGATTTCATTGCCACCTTTCACCCCTAATGAAGCTGTTAAGCTTCTTATTTCCATCGCTCAGCGTTGGATTCCTCCGTTACGCTCGATCCGGTTCGACACGCTGTTTCTCCATTTCTGTGCTCATTCGTAAACATTTTCATTCCGTCGTTGCCTGTGGCGATCCTGCATTTTGGTCCAACCACAACGCCAACCGTGGCGGATTCATGTCTGGGGTTTAATGCATCTTTGCGCAAGAAAAATGTTGCGGTCCTGGCGAGGTTGTAAAATTTCAATGTAAACTTTCAATGACGCTTGCAGACGTTTGTGAATGATTCAGGTTGAGGTGTGGGCTTTGACTGGGCCATTGGTTTTTATTTATTTTTTGTTTGTTTCGGGCATGTAGACTTCCTGCTTGAGTTTAGACAAGTCTCATATTGCATGTGGAAGACCTCTGGTACACGGAGGCGTTCATGTTCGACTCAGTGACTGGTTTCTGTGGTGGACATCACTGCATCACCATTACCGTGCTTCCCTGTTGGTAAGTCATTTTTATTCTGCTGATGTGCTGTTTCTGGTCTTTCCCAAACATGATGCAATACATTTTAACTAAATATGATCAAACTATATTGTTCCAGAAATCTTGTGGTTCACCCAGATGCAACTTTAGGAGCCGAGTATTCTTTCTACACAGAAGAGATGCTCACCTGGGAAAACTTTCAAACAATATATTGCATCATTGCTTTTTCTTCCTTGTCAAGAGCTGCAATAAGAAACATGCCAATTGACCTCTGTAACGTCTAACGAGCAGTTTTGTTTGGATTTGCTGCAGCATCTGCCTAGCTGCTACTTTGCAACTTAAGTTTTAGGGAGACAAGTGCGGATTCAGTTTCTCACATCAGATTTTCCACTGTTCTTCATTTTTTTTAATTTTTTGCTAACTAGAAAATAATGTAAAAAATATGTTTTTGTACACTTAAGGCTAGATTTATATGAGCGTTAAACCTGGTGAAGACCAGATAATTGCTCTTACACCTTCGACTGGAAGAGAGTAAACTCACTTGTTCCCATGACTGCACTGAAGGTGAAAAACATAAATCTTTTCTGGAACAAAATTGAAAACATACTGCAGTTGTTAACGTTGCAGACTTTTCCAATATGCTTGTAGGTAAGAGTCGAGACGGAGATCCCCCATCCCTACAGTAAACCTCCGTGATTTGCAGCATCAGTGCATCAATGGAGCACTAAAGCTGTTCTGGGAGTACACTGCCTCGCGCTAAGCACACCTTAAGACTATGTTTTTGTGCTTTTTGAAATGAAAGTATTAATGGGAGAGATGAAGGCTTCTTTTAGGAGAGATGCCCTGTCTGTTTCACGGAACTGTTTCACGGAAAGATGTGGTAGAAACTCTGCGAACCGCAGGTTTTAGCCTCAAACGAAGGGAGCAGATTGTGAAGCTTTGGGTTAGTCACTGGCCACTTTATTAGGTACGCCTTAGTGCAAACAGTGAGTTAGTAAATCACATGGTGCTGTTCAGTGAGTTAAGACATCCAAACTTGGAGAAAGCAAGCTTTAGTATGGAGAGGAAAGGAGACTTAAGCAACTTTGAAAAGTGTGTCATCAATAGTCAGATTGGTGTGACTATTTCAGAAAACGCTACTGAGATTTTTATGCACATCTGGTTATCTGGTGTACGGAGATTGTTCTGAAGATGAGAAAATCTCCAGTGAGAGGCCGTTTGTGTGACTGAAAATACCTCATTGATGTCAGAAGACAATGGACCGGCTCGTTCGAGACGATACTGGAACCTCAATACCAATGTGTTTCTTTTCCTGTAAAGCAAAACAGTAGACAAAGTAAAATTTCTCAAACTGTTGATGTGCTTTTAATCAAGTATTATTTACCTTGGTTTTATTTGGTGCCGCTAATTGGCAGAACATGCAGCGTAGAGAAAGCCCCTGGTTCGCGCAGTTAAATTTCTGTTTCCGGTAATAACTCAGGGAATCGGCAGCGGTGATGCGATCATTTCTATGTGAACCCTGCATTGTGCAGGACTGTTTCTGACACTTTGGTGAATGTGTGCCACAAAGGAATAATGCCGTCCTGAAGGACAAAGATGTTTCAACTCCATACAACCAACATGAACCTAGTAAAGAGGTCAGTGGGTGTCGATATCTGCAGCAGAAATGGAGAACAATAGAAATCAAGGGCAACAGGGATAAACGCTGTACAACACTGGAGAAGCAAAAGCATTTTATTCATACAAATATTTGACACAATTACAGCAAAGATAGTTTTTTGTTTCAATTAAAATATTAAACCATCTACAAATATTGTTGATAGTTCATTGCTTTTGGGTGACTTCTCTTCTAGTTCGTTTATGGTCCTGGTTTTATTCCTCATTAACTAGTGTGGACTAAGAAAGTATTAGTTTGCTGTATTCCAATGCAAATACTGTAATAGTGTGCAAATTGCTTATTATCTTTTAAATGTTTTTTTTGTTTTGTTGTTGTGAAATTTCACTGGCCTTTTTATTATTAGTACTGGCACCAATCACACAAACTCAAAATACCACATTCAAAGTAGCACCTTCTGACATGACAAATCTAACAAAAGGAGTAAAAAATAATCACATAGGACTGTTAACGATGTGCCAGTACACCAGTACATCAACGGAAACTTGATGTTGCTAAAGGTTAGCTTAAAGCAGTTTTTGTTTAAAATGACTTCAATAAATAATATAGGGGTTTCTGGGGACACTAAACAAATTCATAGCTGTGAAAAGATTTGCCGTTTTACTTCCAAGTGCGAGCTATAAAAATATCTCTGTAGCAAACTTGAATATTCAACATTAGAATCAAACACTAAAACAATGAACATTCTGGAGAAAGAAATAAAAACAACATTTCAATTGTAAATCGAGACTAAATTATGTTAGTGTTACGTTCCCGTTGTCTTCTTTAGCATTTTCCATCGGATTCGCTTCTGCATACGAAAGTCTCACATCTTTCCCGTTAGGAGCATGTAGACGTCTACACTTCAGGATGATCAGCGGGGTTTAGTTTGGGTTTTTTACTGACAGGGCTTTTACAAAAACTGAAATATCAGAGTTTCTTCTCGTGGTCTGATTACGAGTCATCAGCAGTGTGGGCTCAGTAGGGATACGCTGAGATGGAGATGTAGATGATGAAGATGCTCTGGTACGTTATGCGGCCGTGTTCTGAGATGGTGGTGGCCTGCACCTTGAGCCTAATGAGGCCAGGTCTATCCAGAACCCGCCGAGTGAAGATGATGCCCCTGCCGGCCTCGTCTCTGATGTCAAACACTCGGCCCGCCACGCCAGTGACCGACTCCTGCTCGAGTATCGTGAAGGAGGTGCGGTCCTGCAGGACGCCCGACTCCGAGAACGCCGACAGCCGCACCACGTTGTGGTTGGGCGGTATGCCGGAGGGGAGAGTGAGCAACTTGTACTGCAGCAGCAGCGGCGAACCGCCTGCGGCGCAGTCCAGAGAGCAGGGCCTGAAGCAGGTCCTGGAGAGCAGAGATGTGTTTGTTACATGAAAAACGAAACGTTTGTGTAGAGACGCGGCCAAGATGGATTACAGCTGAAGGAAATGATTTACGCTAATTTTACTGCTTCAGTGTTAGATGCCTTTATCAGATGTTTCCAGGGTATTTTTTAAAAAACATTTCAGAAAGACTTTCATAGAGGAATGGATCAAATTTATGTAAACTGTCAGTTTCTTCCCATTGGGATTAACATCCAAGGAGTTTCCCCGGCTACGGTTCCAAATTTCAATGTTTTCACCACTAAGCCACTTAAATCATCGCTTTTGCTTTGTGACACAGAGCTTTATGCATAGAAAAAGATCATGTTCATCAACAAATAGCTGCAGTGTTGTGGAACAAAGCTGATCATTGAGGAAGCCTTCATCCCATTCTTTCATAACAATGTTCTTAGATAAAACTGTGAATAATCCCAACCCTTCAGACTGGAGGCAACATGAATGGTTTCACTGTTGCCAGGATACCGGAGTCATGGAAGAGTTCATTCAAAATGCTCCACCTCACTATGTGTGTAGAAACATTGCCTGCTGCTATTGAATAGCAAACTCTGCATCAGCGGCACCCTGATTTTTCAGTTGAATTATTTTCAGGAATTGGCTAAATCTTAAAGGACTTTACCTGACTAAAATTGTTGATAGTTTATAATGTAGTACTCTACCCACGCCTGAGGTCACTTTATGGGTCAGGCTTATTTCCACCACATAACGTTTTTGAAACAAAAACAAAAGATTTCTGTCCGCCTTCAAACCCTTTTACCTCCTATCCATCTGGAAGCCGATTTGCTTCATAACAGGACAAAACGTTGACATGTTATTTACCCAGGACGTCCTGCACTTTGGTAGGAAGTAGGGCAGGGTGTGTCCAGACACTGGTATCCCCCTCTGGTATTAAAGCACATCTGACTGTGTCCACACTGAATTCCTTGTTCCACGCACTCGTCAATATCTGTTAAAAGGAGGGCGACGCGGACTTTTCTGTTATTTACAGGAGCGGTTTGAAGGTTGTGTTCAGCGTAGAGCGATTCAGGAAGTTTATACCTTTACAGCTTCTGCCATTGGGGAGAAGTTTGTATCCTGGAGGGCACAGACAATGAAAGCTGCCGACTGTGTTTCTGCATTCGTGTTGGCATGGCTTCTTCAACAAACACTCATCCACATCTGTAAAATAATAAAAAGAAACTGTTAAAAACCCTAAGGCCACATTAAAAAGAACAATGTTCTTTGTAATGTTTACAGGAACAATTAACACTTGCTCCTGCAAACAAGTGTTAATTCAAACCTACCCACACATGCACCATCTCTGCTGGTGTAGCCCATAGGACAGCTTTGCCTCGTAATGCGTGATGCTCCGTTAGAGCGGGAGATGATTGGCCGGCCGAGGGTCGACACCAGCTGTGGGCGGAGTCTCGCACTCACTCTGGTGCCGTTGGTGAAGATCTGGCCTCGCTCCAGCCCCGCACAGGAGCGCCCGTCCCCCAGCAGCAGAGTCCCGGGAGGGCACAGGCACCTGAAGCTGCCGGGGACGTTACGGCACTGGTGCGCACAAGGATTTGGCGTTTGCGAGCATTCGTCGATGTCTGGAAGGCGCAGTAAAATTCACGACGGAGTCAATGTGGGATCCTTGTGGAAGAGGTGTTTCATCAATCAGACAAGAGAAAAGTCCTACCCAAACACGGAAGGCCGACTCCCTGAGATCTGTAACCTCTGGGGCAAACACATCCGTACCCTCCGACCGTGTTCTGACAGATCTGACTGTAGCGGCACATGTGACTTCCGTCCTGGCACTCGTCAATATCTAGGAACAAACACAGGAGGCAGCTTGGTTCAAACATTTTATTCTTAAAACCAACTTAAAAAAAGTAAGAACTGTAAAACTGAAATCAAACAGAAAAAATAATTACTTTTCCACATTTCTGCTGTCGAAACTGTGAATTCCCTGTAATAAATATTTTTGGTATTTTTGAGGAACAACTCTGGACAAATCATTCCAGCTCTCGTTCTGAGGGACAGACTGAGTCCACAAAATTACCCTCAGACATTCCCATTAAATTCTGCTTCTTGTCAAGTGTCTTGAAACGCTTTTAATTCCAAGTAATTTCAGTTCTGTCAGTAAGATCGTTGTGTGTAAAATAAAATGTGATAGCCCTTCTGATCGTTAACATGAGCCACGGCTGTTTATCTGCTCTAATGCTAAAGTTAGCACAGTTTAAGTAATTAAAGTAAAAAATATAAAGATTTCCCAATCTAATCCCAGGGCCTGGATTCTAGTCAAGGTTTTTATTGGTCTGCGAGAACAAAACTCAGCTTCCCAAAGTTATTTTGTAAGTGACAGCCAGGTGTTGCAAAGCAAATTATTAATAGTTATGGACCCATTCTTGTGAGCAATGCTTGTAGAATTAAAAATTTATGGCATTATTTTGTTTTAACAAGTCTACAATCTACCTTTTTTTTGTATTTTACTCTTATATCATGCACATTTTTGTTGCCTTGTTTGTTTCCATTATGTATTACTTCATGCCTGTAAAAAATGTACAAGTGTCAACAAAAACAGATGCTGCAGTGTCATTGTTAAGTTTGTACATGTGATACAAGTCTTGTAATTTTTCTACATTTTAAATGCATCGTGTTTTCAAAGCCTGCATGTTTCATTGACTTTCTTCAGATTTATATCAAGGAGAAAATCCTGATGGGATAATCGCTTGAAACAACCAATGTGTGACAGTCACTCACCTGCACAGGCTCCGTTTTCTGCTGTGGTCATTCCAGCCGGACAACTGTCAAAACACTGATATCCTCCATCGGTGTTGCGGCACTGCTGGTGCGCCGGGCACACGTTCCTCATGCACTCGTTGATGTCTGGAAAAGTCCAAACATTCACCCCTCAGCTGTGGAAATAATGTCATTACACCCGACATGGACACACCATGGATTTGATTCTAAATGACGGCTGGATTTCACACCAACAGACTGACTTCAGCAGAATCATAGGGGAGACAAGGTCACCAAAACCCTGGTGAAATAAATAAATGGCCTCAGCTTGAGCTGTCCAGATACACATCTGATCTGAAGAATATATGAAGATGGGGAAAGAAAATGTGCTCATCTGGGTCTTAACCACTTTACAGAATGTCTGTCTCCAAACCACTATGAGGTGTTTTAATCACATGAAGCAACTGACTGACCGATGCAGCGACGTCCTGACGACTGGTATCCAGGATGACAGATACAACGGTAGGAACCCAGAGTGTTGAGACACTTATGGTGGCACGGGGAGACGGCAGACTCCTGGCACTCATCCACATCTGAAACACAAATTAGCTTTGAAAGGGTTCATCGGTACTTATACTGATGAACCTCAGAAAGTGTTTAGAGGCCTTAAAGATGCATTACGCAACTTTTATGAAAAATATTTCTCTACATACAGTATTTGTTGAAGTTGTCACTATTTCGCCAAAGTATGGTTATCAGATGGATAATCTGTGGAGATTTTTTGTACTCTTCCGCCTTCTCCCAGTGCTAAGTAAAAATAACCAATCGGAGCCAGGAGGAGGGAAAGCAGACGAGGAATGGTTTCCAAAGTTTTCTACAAAAATAATTTGGAAAGGTTGGCTTGCGCCAAATCGCTCAAAAAGACTTAAAACTGTAGCTGAGATTTTTTAGAATATTTTTTGTGGAAGCACACATATTTGCTGGAGACTGTTTATATTTTAGTGTTTAACTTTTTATTTGCTATTTAATCCTCAAATTTGTAAAACACATAGTGGAAAGGCCCGTAAGCAACATTAAGCCGAGAGAAGAGCCAGTCTTTCCTTTGTTTGCCCAACCCATTAATATTATTTAAATAAAAATAAATTTTCTGGACATAGGATAGTGCCTTACTGTTCTAAGTCTGAGTGAATAAATTGCAGCTGCACTTAGATGAACTCTGGAGAAAATAAAAGCTTTGCTCGCAGCTGGAAGGAGTTTCCGTGCATCATGAAAAGCTACATATTTTTTCTGTAGGCTGTCGTTTGGCTTTAACCAAGCATTGTTATTGCTGTAATTAAGAGAGAAACTCCTGGAACAAAATAAATAAATATGTTTTTTTTAAAATGCACTTTAAAAATAATCAATAAAGCAGTGAATGGCTTAGCCTGTCGTCAACAGTAAATAAATTCATCCAATTGTCCGACCTTATTATGTTCTCCATCAAACGTCTGGGGTTTATTTTTTACTGACATTAAATTATACACATAAAATCCTAATGTTATACATTGATATTTTTAATTGGAAAATTGGAAAAATGAGGAAAAAATGGTTTTAAAGCAACGGCAAATGTACAGCGTGCTTCAATTGGCGATAACTGGCCGTAGGACAGCATGTCTCAGACTGACCTTCACAGCTGGTTCCTGTGGCACTGGGTTTGAATCCCGGTCCACACTTGGCCTGACAGCGGTATGTACCCACTGTGTTGACACACTGCTGGTTGTAGTGGCACATGTGGGAACCTTGAGAGCACTCGTCAATATCTGTGTGGAAACAATCCAACACAGTGTTGGCATGACAATATTTACATACTGGCATTCAGCAGGTCATGTCTAGTGTCTCACCGTGGCATGTGTTGGTCTCTGCAGAGATAGTGAAGCCAGAAGGACAGGCACAGGTGAAACCTCCCAGGATGTTGTTGCATGAATGAGAGCAGGGAGACTGCAGGGCACACTCATCTTCATCTGGCAACAAGACATTTTGTTATATTCACAAAAACCGAAGAACTGAGAGAGAAATGCCAAAAAACGTCGCCAGCAACCAGATTACAATTAAGAAAAAAAAAACGTCACACCAGCACAGTAAGAGGCCGTGTCGAGACTGAAGCCTTTTGGGCATGCGTCTTCATAGCCATCTGCAAAACAGAAGCATTATTTCAGGTTCAACAATTCATGTGTAGTAGGAATGTCAGAGGATAACTTATTCCATGAATCCTCAGACCTGGTACGAGGAGGCTGGTAGTGATGTGGAAGTCCAAAGTCAGGGTGAAGACGTTGTAGATGCTGTTTATTCCAGAAACCTTGAGCAGCTGAAGCACAGGGCCTTGGCGTTCGTCCTGGCCCTCGTAAACGATGGTGTGATTACATCGCAGCGCCATGGGACTGCCTGCTCTCTGGTGGGTCTGCGATGACCATGAGTACAGCTGTCCTTGGCCCGTCTGCACATATGATTCATCAAAGTCCTGTGGGAGGAGGGTCAAATCAGGTCAAACGAATCGAAGGGATCCATTTCCGCAGGGTGATGTAAAAGGAACTCGAGATGCAATCGAGGCCCCTTGGACACACATAATCACTTCCACAAACACACCTGAAGGCCCAGATGAGATGAGGAGGATAATAACGGCGGAACGAAGCCGTTGATTACGATGTCAATCAGCAGAACTCCCTCCGAGTCCAGTCCCCTGGCCACGTGCGTCAGACGGAGGATCTCTCCTGTGAGAATCCAATAAAACACTCTATGTTGGACAAACTCGAGAATGTTCAAGGTAGCGAGTGCTGCCATCTGCTGGCTGCTTTTACAAATGAGTGCTCAGTTCTGACATAAAAGAAATAATGTCATCTATTTTTTTCTGTTCGTTTTTGTTTTTTATTTTTCAATTTTGATGTAGTTTTTACCTCTTGTCATTTTTTGTGTGTTTTAATCAATCAATCAATAACATTTTATTTGTATAGCACATTTCAGCAGCAAAGCATTTCAAAGTCCTTTACATCACTAAACACAAAAACTCAGAGTCATCAACATTCAAATGTACAGTAGTTGTTGCACTACATTACAGAGTAGCAAAGCCAAGGACCAGTCATTGATGAGACGTCTTGTATCCATCACATGTGAAATATGTGAAACTAACCTGGTATTATGTTCTGATTTTATTCTACCTGATGAATAAATCAATAAGAAAGACATAAAAAAAGTGAAAGTTTGACGAGCTCACCGGTCTCAAACTCCAGCTGAGACTCCTGTCTGAACTGGCCCTGTGTGAAGGAGAACCCGTTTCTGGTGGCTCCGTTTTGAAGCACAGTGGTCCAATAGATGGGAGTGAAAACAGACACCAGAACCTGCAGCAAGGGACCTACGACAAAGCATTAGTTCTTTATCTGCTACGGGCATTTCAAGATATTTCAAACATTTTCCATCTCTGAATTATCACTTATTCATGCAAGTGTCTCTAATAAAAATTGAATGAATAAAAACAAACTTCTCAAAAAAAAACACCTCATTTATTTAGCCCGCTTCATATCCAGAGCATTTTTTTTTTATTACAAAGGGTTTTAAGCCTCTTTCCAGACACATGAAGGGGTGAGTGAACTTGCTGAAACAACTCCTTTGAAGCTGCAGTACAGTATGTACAGTAACTCACCGACTGCAGGAGGGATGTTGTCCAGACGTGCCTCCAGAGTGCTGCTGCCTTGTTCCTTGTCGTCTGTGATGTTGGCCTCCAGGAAGGACACACCAAACTCTCTGTCATTCACCATCCCTATCAGGCTGCCCCGAGTCTTACGTGGAACCTCACCTGTCAGCAGAAACCCAAACAGTCTGATAAATAGGAGTTTTGCAGATGGTTTGTGTATGCCAGCTTGTTGTCAAAAATAAAAACTTGGATAAATGACAAAGTCCGGAAACGCTACCTGGACACAAACCGGTCTGACATTTCCTTGAGTCGGTGCTCGGGCCGCCGCAGGTGCGGCCGCCGTTTGCTGGTGCTGGATTGGTGCACAGTCTGTTTCGTTCCTGGAAACCTTGACCACACGTACTGCTGCATGGACTCCATTCCCCCCAGCTGGAGTAACCTCCATGAACTATGTTAGAGACGGTAGAGAGTCAATGATAACAGCATGGATGAGTTGGTTTTTACTGCCAAGCATGTGGAAATCAGCTCTTTCATCGCACAAAAGCAAAGCAAATTTTTAAAGTTGGAGTATGCAAGTTTTTAAAAAATATGTTTTTTGCTTTTGTATTAAATTTGAGAGAGATAATCTGTGAAAAAAGTTCAGGTCCTTCACCCAGTGCTATTATGGCAATCTGTAAAAATGCACCACTATTGGTCAGAAACAATCAATAAGAGTCAGGAAGAAGGTCTTAGCTTGTCAATATTTCTTGTAAACACGCTGCTCAATGTACTAATAACGGGGAAAAGCAAAACTGTTTATCCACTGACATTGGTGAGCAAATGTGAGTCTGTGTGAAGATGACTAACAGCTAACATCTGAGTATGACATCCCCTCTGCTCCTAATACAAACAATTAATAACTGTTCATGGTAGCGTTTCTAAAAGAAAAATACTTAAAGACAAATCTGCATTGGTCAAAGTCCATATTGGCAGAATGAGAAGATTGGAAATTTGGATCAGTGCCTCTCTAGTTACTGGTTTTGTAACTAATCTGTGAAATTATGTTGGCCAAACTCACTCTGAACCTTGAGGGTTACGGTCCTCTCGGCTGATCCGGCCTCACTCTCAGCCACACACTGATACTCTCCTTCATCTGCAGCCTGTGGATCCGACAGGTAGATAAGGCAGCTCTAACTTGGTTAGTGTCCTACCATCTGATTGTGACATCACAATCCTTCAAAACAAAATCAGTTACTTTTATAAGGACAGAGAACCAAGATTTAAAAAAAAAAGAAAAAGAAAAAAGTTGACATGTTCAGTGGAACACCTGATTATATTCTATTAAGTTGTCGTGACAGACAGGATTTGTCCAGGGAGGGAGAAATTTCACATTAGAGTCCTGGGTGAGAAGGACACTCATCCGTTTGTGAGAGTCTCAGCTGCAGGCTGTTCGATTACGGCTGCAGTTACGGACCATAACGAGGTTACAGTCGAACGAAGGAGGGGTAGTCTTGGAACATGCAGCGCCCTCTCCGTCACTTTGCTCCGTGGCTAATGCTGTTAGCCGCTGTGGCTGAACTCAATCTGATTTGGATGGAAGTGGGGAGACTGTAGGACAGTCACACACGACCCCTATACATAAGGGGACTGCAAATCGAAGCTTAATTTGGATAAATGATGTACAACTTTTTCTTTTTTTTGTAGATTCTTTAAGAAGGCCTAATTATTCAAACTTAAGCTGCAATGGTTAAGAAAATGGATTTAGTGAGATGTAAAAGGCAGAATAATAAAATAAATCATAATTACAGTGATGCTGTAAATGACCAGAGATCCGTTGTGAAGTGCTTGCATTCGGAGGAGGCGGTGTAAGGGCTTCCCATTTCGTAGCCAGCGGAGGAAGGGGCTGGGGTCTCCGTGAACTGGACAGTCAAGCATTGCAGTGCCACCCTGGACAACCGTCTGAGACGTGTGGGCTTCACCCTTTAACACCGGAGGCTCTGAAGGTGCATGGGATAAATAATTAACACGGGAGACGGGTAAATTATGGCTTATTCACATGTAAAGCTTAAAGTAGAGACAAACCTTCAATAAAATCTCACCTCTGATACGGACGAACGAGAGCGCTCGGATGGAGCCCACACTGTTCTCTGCCAAGCACACGTAGGTCCCAGCGTCATTCAGAGTCACATTCTCAGAGAGGACTGAGCTCCTGCCTGCCTCGTCTGTAATGGCTCCTAGAACAGTTTGGTTGTGGTCAGAACCTCGAACCCTCTCATGAACCCAGACAACTACCATATGGCTGCACCTGAACCGAGTACCTTTGTAGGGCTTGTTGTTGATAGTCCAGGAGATGGAGGGAGGAGGTGTTCCCTGAGCGTGACAGGACAAGGCCAGACTCTGCCCCTTGTTCAGGGTTACATCACCTGGCAGCTCTTTGAAAACCGGCCTGGTGTTGATTGACAGGCGGACGTCTCGTCTCGCTGAGCCCGCGGGGTTGGTGGCCACACACGTGAATATCCCAGCGTCTCCCAGCTGTGTGGAAAAAAGAAAAAAATTGTCAAAATGAATTCTTCCGAGAACAGCTAGAGGCAAATGTTATTAAGCAGTTAATGGTAGAGATGCACGGATAAACATTTAAAGCACTTGGGAAAGCTTTCAGCCCGAGATGCTGGCTTTTGCCAGTTCTGAAATCTTCTTAGCAAATATAACACGAAGGAATATAAAGATCTTTCTAGACTCCGTAAAAAGTTGATGCTGCCTTGGACAAGAAACCTCACCCTGAGTTGCTTGACAGTCTATATAGTGGTATATGGATGTTATGACACCTTTCTGATGCTGAAACAGTTAACTGTGAGCTTTCTTCACTCAGTAACAGCATCCACACCGATGTGACTTCAGCTTCCTCTGGTAGCGCTCAAGTACGGTTTGATAGGAAAGGTCCGACTGACCAGATCTGAGCTGAAAACAGGACTGTCCCACTCATCAGCTGATGTTTCGGTGCACCTCTCGTGAACTTACATACAAACTACATATAAAATCTGACCTCCACTCTCTCGATAATCAGCTCTCCAGATCGTAGGATGGTGAATTTGCCGAGAAGGTTTGGGACAACAACGCCGTCCTTCTCCCACGACACTCTGGGTTCTGGTAAACCCTGAGCCGCACATGGCAGCAGAGCCTGAAACCCCTGGATGACCGACAGCTCTGTCTGTGTTGGTGGAATCATGGGTGGAACTGAAATGCAACAGATCGAGTTGCGTCAGTGTGTTATGCTACTTGCACAACGTAAGGTGGAGTCAAACAAAGTCTCTTCTCACCCTGAACAACTAGCCTCATATCATGGCTGGCTCTGCCGGCCAGGTTTTTAGCTGTACATGTGTAGATCCCAGCATCGCTCCGCTGCGTGGAAGCAATTGCCAGAGTTCCATTGGCAAAGATACGCATATGAGCACCATCAACCACAGGCCTCCTCTCTTTATGCCAAGTAACTTCAGGTTGTGGCTGACCATCAGCCACACACTCCAGACTGACTGGCTGCCCTAAGACAGCAGTGTAGTCAATTCGAGGCACACTCAGCACTGGCGGAACTGGAAAAAAAAAACAAACCAAGGAAAGGAAATTCATTCATAAATGTCCCATAAATAAATGCCTAATATGGCCTTTTAAGAATAAGAAGGAAGTAGAAGTCCTTTTCGCATACATTATGACAACAACACTAAACTGAAGTCTATTTTACCTTGAAGGACCAGTTTGGTTCTCGCTACAGCGACACCAGCCTCGTTCTTTGCTAGGCACTGATAGGTCCCAGCATCTCCAAGAGTCACACGAGAGAACTTCAGCGCTCCATTTGAGAGGACAGCCAGCCTGTGACCTGTGGTAGTCATATTGGCACAATTACTCAAATCTGATGAGATTATAATCCTGTAAGCAGTGTTTGGGGACATGCTATTGTCCCAGCAGTAAATATGCCAAATGAATTTGTCAAGACTCTGAACGATATCAACACATAGAGTGCATGACAGCTGACTTTCTTTTTTAAAAAATCATATGTTCTTGTTACCAGCTGCTATAGGAACTCCTTCTCTCTGCCAGATGATTGTTGGTCTGGGGAATCCTTGAACTTCACAAGGAAGAACGGTTCCATGATTTAACAGTACTTGCACCTCCTCTGTCATCGGCCTGATCTCTGGTGGCTCTAGGAACGTGGAACAGGACACAGTTAGTCATTTCACAGTTGACATATAATATCATTCACATTTGTTTTTCCTCCAACAACTGGCCTAAGGTCCATTAGGACCTACCTTGTATGGTCAGGGAGACGTGCTTGTGAGCCACTCCAGCCGGGTTTCGGGCTGAGCATGTGTATCTGCCAGCATGACTCGGCAAAGCAGCAGGTATCTCCAACACCCCTGCATGAACATGACATTTAAAACCATTTATTATATATTTTTAATAATGTTTATATTAGAATCAAAATAATAAGTTAGTTATATGCCACATTAGTATACAATGCAAAAAAAATTAACTCGCAAGTAACTTTTCAGCAAGATGTAGGAGATTGTTTCAAGGCAATAATTCCTCAAGACTGAGGAGGAAGTACCAATTCCACTGGAAAATTATTTTGTTTATAGCATGAGAAAAATGTCTGGCTATGAGTGGAATATTCTGCCAATGGAACTGGTACTTATTTCATGTATACTAAGACATTTGCACTAAAAACGAGACCAAAAATACTTGGTAAGACTTTGTGTTTTCGTAGTGCAACAATAATATCATCCATACCATTTAGTCATACATAGCATTCAGTTATATCAAGATTATTAAAACCATATTAGGAAATATTAAGACTCATGTATCAGCAGAATGAATATGTTGTTTCCTTGCTCTAAATTAAAAGCAATTATATCATTTTATCCAGTTTTCTTAGATTCACCCGTCGTCTTACCCGTGGGAAGAACACGGTAATTTCCTCCCCTGGTCCCGAGTTTGGCTCCTCCCTTCGTCCAGGTCACAGTGGGCGGAGGTTGTCCTTGTGCGTGACAAGGCAACGCCACAGGAGACATTTTCACAGCCTTCACTGCTGTGACGTCATCCTCAATAGAAGGTGGGACTGCAGAGGAATAAACACGTCAACATTCAGTGGAATTTATAAGAACTTTCAGAATGTGGCAAAATCCCAATCCCAAATCCCTGCCTTGGAGGATGACCTCGATGACCCTGCGCTCCTCTCCAACCTCGTTGACCGCCGTGCACTCAAAGTAACCTTCATCCTCGTCAGATGGAGACAAAAGAACGAGGGACCCAGACGTCAGTAACCTGGATGGAGAGGGTGTGGAGGCAGAGCAAGATTCTGTATTTTCAGTTCTGTGAGTTGAGTTGCATTGAGTTGCAAGCAACTGGTATTACAGTCAACACTCTGACTGAAACTCACAAAACCAAAACTTAATAAGCATTTTAAAAACTAAACTAAACTAAACTTGCAAACAATTAGATAAAACTAATAAAAACTACAATTCTGTAGTCAATAAAAGCTAATTAATAATTGCAAAGCTATTAGCACTTTGGTGAGTACATCCACAACTTTGTTCTCACCTGTATGAACCAGGCTGCTGGTGAACGTCAAGTGGTGTACCATTCCTCTTCCAGGATATTTTAGGTGGTGGTATACCTGTGGTCTCACAACTAAGCACAGCTCTGGTTCCAGTGGTCACTGTGACATTGAATGGACCTGGACTGATAGAAGGACCCACTAAGGAGAAACAGAAAAGCTTAGATAAGAGAGGCTTTTCCATTTTTATTATTTATGGACTATAAATTACAGAAGGAACACAGACAGATTTCTAAAGATACTACACGAGGTATTATTCACCAAACACACGCAGATCCATTGCGCGGTGATCCGAGCCAGCCGGGTTGGACACTGTGCAGTAGTAGCGACCAGCGTCATTCAGCTGAGCCCCACGTACACGCAAGGAGCCTTCAGTTAACAGTGAGAACCTGAAACAAACACACAAGTGAACAGTCCCTATGCTGTACTAATTTATATTGTCTATTTGACAGCGAGTGTGAAGAGACAGATGCTTTGCCCAGTAATCTTAGGACGTACTTATTATTATCCCTTGGCACAGGGAAGCCATCTTTCCTCCAGATGACCGCAGGTAAGGAGTCACCTTCAACTTCACAGGGTAAAACCACATCCTGGCCAAGATGAACCGTTACCAAGGAGCTGCTTTCCTTTATCACTGGTGGTACTGCAAATAGACAAGCAAGTGCAGCTGAATATATTTAGATTACCATCATTGCACAAAGCATTATTTTCTTAAATCCATTAGAGGGTGAGGGTTTGTATAAGGAGTTTTGTAAAGTGGGAGAAATATAAATTCTGATTTTGGCAAATTGAAAATCACTTCACAACTACTACTTTACTTTGTTTTGTAAATCACTTCACAAAACAAAGTAGTTTTAGAATAACAAATAGAGAGCTATTCATTTTAAATGAGTTTGAAAGCTTGAAACATAATTTATCACAATTTAATAAACATTAGTCCAGCGAGATGGAAAACACAAAAAAAGTCAAGAGCATTACCAAGATAATAGTCACGTTTTAATGAATAATCAAAACAAAAAATCATATTGGGTTTTGGATTGCATATATTGATTTACAAAAATATTCACACAAATGAAAATTTTGTGAATATTTTAGATGGATCTTGTTTGGGGAGCCTTATGGTGCATAGCAATGAAGCACAAGACCAAAGGAGAACAGCAGACAGGGCAGGGATAAAGCTGTACAGAAGACTGAAGCAGAATCTGACAAGAAGTAACTCATTAAGACAACCAGACTAAAACATGGCCGCCCACAGACTGACAGACTGGGCTTAATCAGAGAAGCAGTCAAGGGGACCATGATAACAGAATTATCAACGCTGAATGACAATCTGGCCTTCACGGAAAAGTGACGAGAAGAAAACGACTAAAGAAAGAAAAGTCCTACAAAACATAATTGTGGCATTATCATAATATGAAGATAAAATGATTTAAGCTCCAAGAATGGAGAGGAGAAGAATAACAACCCTACACATACAGCCAGATACTGAAGTATTTCAAAGTATATTGATGTGGAAAAAGTACCCCCCTTAAGGTCTAGGCTTAAATCAAATTCAATGTAGCAAGACTTATTATCCAACTGAACTTATGTTATTTGGCACAAATAAATTGGCAAAAGCTTTAACCTCCAGAAGTGCAAAGCTGATTGAAACATAAGCATAAAATCTTTGTGGTTTTATCGTGAAATATTGGACAACTCAAATGTTTTGGCAATCTACATTTACACCAAACTATATCTTACTTAAATGCTGACTAAATAATATAATGACTTGAGTGAAAAGACAAATACACCCAATATATCTGTAATGTATTAAGATACAATTACGTGCACCAATAGAATAATTCAAACATAATCTATATTTAAAAGGTAGGATAAAAGTGATAAATCGTTAACATGTCATATAATTTAACATTTTTCTGGTTATACTTACACATAATCTCCACAGTAAAGAAGAGGCTGGTGCTACCAGCCATGTTTGTGACAACACAACTGTACTGGCCACCGTCTTCAGGCTTGACCTCCTGAATCTCCAGGTACTGACCTCCTGCCAGCCGCTGGATGCGTCCACCAAGCTGACGGAACAGGAAGAGACATGGAAAAGGTAAAACGAGAGTCAGAGGAGTTCAGTGTTATGTATTTAATTTTTCAACTCTGTACCTGCAGCTTGGCCTCATCCTTGTACCACTCTATGTCTGGAGGGGGGTCGCTGTCCGCCAGGCACTCTAAGGTCAGGAGTCCGTTAAATGGCACGGTCACCGACTTTACATCACTAGACCCAAGGAGCGTAGGCGGGACTGAAATACAAATGGGTTCCACTGAAATAAATCATTCAGAGCATAAATCCCCTCGGTGATTGATGAACTCATTTTAAAGCCCTACAGGGTTTTGATCCGAGGGGTAGAAGAAAAGAACAAACAGGTCAGGACATATTTACAACTCAAGTGTTCAGACTGCAACAGTATGTGCCTGAATGTCCATTCAATACAAAAATAAATATGATGAATGATAAAAACGTCACCATGCGTGCAATTCAGTCA
Source organism: Micropoecilia bifurca (assembly GCA_903067075.1). Taxonomy (NCBI): domain Eukaryota; kingdom Metazoa; phylum Chordata; class Actinopteri; order Cyprinodontiformes; family Poeciliidae; genus Micropoecilia; species Micropoecilia bifurca. The sequence goes on along the minus strand of CAEGAF010135252.1, from coordinate 18,683 downwards.
CAGAAGAAGGTTGATTAGGCCTTTTGAGGTTTTACTTACAGAATTAACCTTAACTTTGCAGGCCACAACAACACTGTTACATTTCTGTTCACCGAAGCCTCAATTTGTTACAGCACGCAACAGGAGGTGGAACAAATGAAGTATGCTTAGAGTTTTACAAAACCAAGCTGGGTCATCAATCAAATAAAAAAAGAAAAAAGGTGAAGTCCCCCTCATGTGCATTGTGTAGCAGGAGTAAGTCTGTTTTAGCAGGTTGTTTTCTTCTGAGTTTTATTCATGACTTCCTGGGCGTAGTTAGGAAAGGAAGCGAGGGATACAATGTATTCCTCTAATGTCAATAACTTTAAGAGAGCAGATTGTGTCACCTTGCACTCGGACCCAGTGGCTTTTTCCATCCTCTCCGGCTAGGCTGCTGGCCAAGCAGGCGTAGAGACCTGCATCCTCGACCTTTAAAGCAGAACACATTCATCAACCTGAGTGCTTCTGGCAGAGCAGTCTGGTTTTCACCTACACTGATGCTATCTAAATTATGACCTCCATTTGTCAATACTGTTGTTTGTATTTAGAGGAGCACACCGGCTCTTTTTATTTTAAAAATACTTTAGGTGTGACAATGGGAAAAATATATATTTTTAATAGAACAATTACATGCTTTCTATCGTAAATCTGTAATAAATAAAATTTACAAATATTCAATCTAAACTCACTTGTTTCTTTTGTCACAGCATTGCAGCAGAATTCTACTGAGTTTGTTGGACAACATATTTAAAATTTGTAATGACAGACACATAGGTTTCAAAAATGTTCACAAATAAAAATCTGAAAAGTGTGGCATGTGTTTATATTCAGCTGCCTTTACTCTGCTGCACTCAAATATAATCCAGAATCTGCTGACTGGACACAACTACGAGTTATGAAGTTCAGAAATCTGTTCTATGTGAGAGTGGGAAGAAGAAAACGAATGTTGGAAGAAAGTCGTAAAAAAGTCGTAAGAAGTCCAGCTCGAAGTTTTCAACAAGCCGTAAAGGGCACACCATAAACATGTGGTCAGATGCGACCAAAATGAAACGTTCTGGCCTGCCAGAACAAACACAGCGCACCATTCCCACAGTGATGGCAGAAGCACTGTGGTGTTGGGATGGGTTCCTTCAGTGGGGATAGAGAAGCTGTTAGCAGTCCGTGGGACAGTAGGAACGTTTGAGACCGGAGGAGGTTCAACTTCCCAGTAAAATACAACAACCCAAAATATACAGCTAAAGCTATTGCACTGCAAAAAAAAATGGAGTTCCTGCTTAAAAAAAAGAGGTTATTTGTTATATAATCCAGTTAAGTTAGTCAAACTTATTTTATTTACATTTGTTTAACACAACAACTTAATAATCTTAATGTACATACTTGGATAAACTTAATTTGACTACTTGTAACAAATTAACTAAAGTTTTTAAGTTGGGTCACCTATCAATAGATTTAAAGTATTGCTATTCAAAGGAATAATCTGTCCAATCTGAATATGAAAAGGAGATAAACAAATAAACCGTCTGTAAATGCACTCTTAAAGATTCACAGTTTTAAATGCATTAGGCGCTGTCAGCATATTGTAGACCTAGGTTGTAAAGCATTTGAAAAACATATATCTTTTACCTTCCATTTCACTATCATACTCTAATTTATCCATATTTTTTAAAATCACAATAAAATTTGTGGTTGTAACAACATGAGAAAATGTAAAAACATTCAACAGGTACTGATAACTTCTCAAGCTACCGTGGCACACCTGAACTTTGCTGATCCGGACAGCGTGTCCGTCCTGCTGAACGATGCCGGCTCCCTCCAGGGGGCGGCCGTCCTTCAGCCAGCTGATGGTGGGAGGTGGGACGCCCGAAGCGGAGCACTCCAGCTCCAGTGGACTGTTTACTGGTATGGTTAGCTCTTCTGGAGAGCTGGAGCGGGAAATCTTTGGAGGCTCTGGACGAGAAAAGGAGAACGGCTTGCCTCATTGTTTATTGGACTTTACAACACGAGAAGATAAGTGCAGCGACTGTTCTACCGAGCACGGTGAGGTTAAAGCTTTTGGTGCTGCTCCCCGCCTGGTTACTGGCCACGCAGCTGTACAGGCCTTCATCTGAACGAGTCACATCAGGCAGCTGGAGCCGAGTCTCCTGCCCGTCCAGCAGCAGGTTTCTGTGTAAAGATAGCGGCTGTCCGTCCTTCATCCAGGCCAGCGTGGGAAGGGGGAACCCGTGTGCCTCGCAGGTCAAGGTCACCAAGGATCCCTGGACTACTGTTACTGGCTTCACAGGTTCCACGCGATCAACACCAGGGGGCACTGCACACCAGAAACACGTAGTGAATAAACTCTTCAGATCTGCATTTGGTTTGTATCGTCTCTAGAGGAAAGCAGCAGATGAAACGTTTGGATTTTTACCTTGGACCTGCACATTATAGCTCAGCTCAGCAAGGCCGGCTTGACTCCGCGCCACACATGTGTAAACCCCAGAGTCCGATTGTTGCACAGGAGCAATCCTTCATTTCAAAGACGGGGGAACATTAGGAGTGACCTCACCGCTAATAATCTAATTATTTACAAGATATCAGCTAAGACCTAAGCAGACCTCAGTAAGGAGTCAGCAGAGAGGAGGCGCGTGCGGGGAGAGAGGAGCAGCGGACGGCCGTTCTTCAGCCAGCTGATCTGAGGCGGAGGGTTTCCGGCTGCGTGACACTCCAGAGTCACAACGCTGTCCTGAGTCACCTGCACCTCTCTGGGGACTGTCGTCTCACCAGAAATAGATGGTGGGACTACGATAAACCAAGGCAAGTTTGAATTAGTACCGCAACTAGATGTGGACAAGTTCACTTGAAACCAGACGTTTAAATACGGCGAATGAAAAAACACACTTTTTGTTGTTCTCATTGTCTGTAGTTGAATCAGACTAAACTTCTATCATTTTAGGACAGCTAGATTTACAAAATTATTCCCATTTGCTAAATAGATAAATAATGAAAAGATTTATTTATTAATATATTCACAGGGTTTTTTCAGGGTTTTTGTTTTTAACCAGTGAATAAATGCACATCAATTATTGGTTGGATTTTTTAAACTTTTCAACTTGAAATTAACAGTTTTAAAAAATGTCCATATCAGCACTTTTGAACTTTAACTTAATCAAAACCAACCTAAAACAACGAGTGTGTAGATTTTGCTTTCCTGGCCGGCAGTGCTGACAGCCAAGCACGTGTACGTCCCAGAATCCTCAGGGCTCAGCCTCCTTATGGTTAATGTGCTGCCACCAGAGGTCAAACTGCAGGGTTTTACACACACACACACACACACATTTTCACATGCAGTTCCCTGTACAAGCTACTCCACCTCCAACTCTCTATGTTATTTTCTCATCATCATTAACAGCATCTTCCCATGGCTTTCTCAATAACACAGATTTTCTCGCTCTGGCTGATGCAGTAGCGATGATCATGTCACGAGGAAAACAGCTGAGACACAGCTGCTCACATTATGCGTCATGGTGGAATTAAAACCATTTGTCTGTGCTTCCCTTGGTCATGCCTGTTATGTTGTATTATGATTCATAATGTATTACTCGGAAACCTTCACGGAGCAGTTTTAATCACTCCTGACATTTTAAGTGCTAATCTCTTAATCACACACAGTTAGAGCAGTGAGAGTCTTACGCGATGTGATGCGTGTCTGATCCCTGCAGAGGTTCTCCGTCTTTCAGCCAGCTGAGGCGGGGCGTGGGGATCCCATTTGCTCTGCAGTCCAGGGTCAGCTCCTCTCCCACGGGCGCACTCACATCGGAGGCTTGGTCGGAGTTCAGGATGGTGGGCGAGACTGGGAGCCGCGCAGATTACATGTAAAAATGCTGCTCGTAAAGTCAAAAACAGAGTAAAAGGAAGTAAGGAGAAACTTGCTTACCCAGCACTGTGAGTGTGTAGTCTTTCTTTGTTTGTCCTTCGCTGTTCTTCACCAGACACGTGTAGGTCCCAGCGTGAGACAGAGTGAGAGGGCCCAGCTCCAGCCTGTTACCTCGAATGGACCACTGCCACTGCAGACTGCTCTCTGGATCCCAAAGGCAACCACTTAATTTAGCTATCACTTATGAGAAGCTTGTACTTTTCCCATTTCTCCCATCGTTGCCCTGCTCTCACCTATATGAGTTCCATCTTTCAGCCAAGTGATGCTGGGAACAGGCACTCCTGTGGCCTCACACAGCAGGGCCACATGGGAGCCCAGGGTATAATTGACAGACTCCCGCTGAGGCCCGTCAAGCACCGGTGGAACTAAGGGAATAAACGTGTAGCATTTAACCATACATCACCCACAAACTTTAATAGGTAGATGTTTAATAATGTGCAGCTCAGGAACATTCTTACCATGGACTGTCAGACGAAATGTCCTGTCCACCTGTCCAGCAACATTGGACACTTTGCATGTGTACATTCCACCATCTGTAGTCTGTGGCAGAAATACATGTTCTTTTAACAGCTTTCCTTCCTTCCATCTATCTATCCATCCATGACTTATCTGTCCTCCCATGATCCATCCAATAATCCATCCATCCATCTATACATCCAATTTCAAAATCATCTGTTTTCTTATGATCCATTTATCCATCCATTTCTAATTCCATCCATCTGTCCAACTATCCACATACATGCTTTATTTTTATCTGCATTTTTTGAAGACTGAAGCCTGTTATAGCTGTATCAATGTGTATATTTGTCATGACGTTTTGTATTTTTTAGGCATAACTGTAGGCAAACAGATGATCCAATCGTTCGCTGGCTCATATCTGCGCTCATCACATCAACAATCTGGCAAACAAGTAATGCTGACAGTCACTTAATGCCCTTATAAGGATTTTGTTTTGCCTCTAGCACTGACACATCTATGACATAACGCATTTCTCCCAACCTGAACGCCTATGATCTCCATCTGGTGGCCGTTTATCTTCAGCCCGTTCCCTCCGGCCAGTTGCCGCCCATTCTTGTACCATGTGACGTCTGGCTCGGGAACACCGTGAGCGTCACACCGCAGGACGACCGAAGAGCCCACCTGGGGGGTCACGCTGTCCTTCTGAGCGTCGAGCCGAGGTTTCAGCGAGGGCGCGACTGTTTATTTGGAGGCAATGGAAAGTTTGATCTACTTAGGCTCCACATGATTCACGGCTGACATGTCGTCAGTCACAGCTGGTTAAAGGTAAACACGTTTTATTGCATGGACAAAGTGTTAAGATTTGATCATCTGTATATGAATCCGAAATGCGCAGATGGATCATTGTGTGTTTGCTCACCATAAACGCTGAGGAGAAAGCTCTTCTGGTCCTGCCCTGCTGAGTTGCTAGCGGTGCACACATATTGACCTCCGTCTTCCAGTCTCGCCCGAGGCAACTGTAACATCTGGCCACCTTTAATGCATGTTCGGATTTATATATAAAAAAAAGTAATCTCAGCGAGAGAATTGGATGAAAAGATCAGAAGTGCGGCTGATTGTAGAAACGATTTCCGCAGTTGACCCCTGACTGACCTGGCAGAATGTGAACCGTGGTGCTGAAATGGAGAACCTGCCCGTCTCTGGTCCAGGTGATCTCTGGGGGAGGGTACGCTTGGACGTCACACAGCAGTGACACCATGAGCCCCTCGATCACACTCTCCTCCTCTTCTTTGGGGCCAGTTATTCTAGGAGGCACTGAGAATGGCAGTCAGAAATAAGTTGAAGTATTTATACCCCAGAACCTCGTTTGCGTTTTGTCGCAATATAACCACAAACATTCAAGTATTTTCTACGGATTTCACATTAAGAATGCGTATTGAAATTAAGATGTTTTAGTGATTTCCTCCAAATGAAAATCTGGAAAACACTGCATGTTTGTGTATTGAGCCATTCTTGGAGTCTATGCTTTGAAGGGTCATCTTTCACACAAATTGGAGATTCAACTTTTTTGGGGTATGTCTCAGCTTTTCATATCAAACGACTCAAAACTTTGCTGGATTCATACCAAGATTAAATAGACCAAAATGTACTATATTTTCTAATTGGACGATTTCTGAAAGGGATTGACTGCAGGGGATTTACATATTTGGGGGTGTCAGAGTAAGGAGTGTAAATACCAATGCTTGCCACACTATTCAGATGTTTCCTTGTAACCTTCTGTTTCAAAGTTATGCAATATTTTGTGATGGTCTATCACAAAAGAAAATCAGGTAAATTACACTGTAGATATAGTTGTATCATGAGAAAATGTAAAGATGTGTATTGGGTATGAATACTTTTAATGTCCTACCTTGGACTGCCAGATTGAAATGCTTCTCAACTGTTCCGACCTTATTCTCAGCCACACACAGATAGTCAGCCATGTCTGAAACCTGGACACTGAGAAGCTGAAGGGTTAAAAAAAAACCCACAGTGTTACGACTCCATACAAAATCCCCCGCCGGATCGGATCTACGCAGTGGTAAAAGTGAAACACGTCTAACCTGAAGCTGTGTTCCGTCCTTGCTGATGTGGTACTGTGAGTCTGCGCTAAGCGGCTGCCCGTCTCTCAGCCAGGAAACCACCGGAGTGGGGTGTCCGGTTGCGTCACAGTGTAGAACCACAGTGCTGTTCACCACTGCTCCCATTTCCTCCATGAACTCCTCTGATGCTCCCATAATGACAGGAGGAACTACGGATAAATAGAAAAATAAATCCTCATGGTTGAATTTTATTGCAAATATCAAAGCAAAAAGAAAAAGTGTGTTTGTTTGCTTACTGAGGACCTCCAGTTCAAAATGCATGTGATCTTCTCCTGCCTCATTTACAGCTTGGCATGTGTACTTTCCACCGTCGTCCTGTTGCACTCGAGGGATCTGTAGCACCTGTCCTCCTGGAAGGAAAAAAAAATAATTCAGATATGATGTCTCGGTCATAAAGAAAAGGTTAGACGTCACAGTTAAAAGGAGCTTCCACTGACCTGGCTGCAGCATCACTCCATCAGCAGAGGTAAGTTTTCTCCCATCCTTGTACCATCTGAGTTTTGGCGGTGGGATGGCATTGCTCTCACAGGACAGGCTGACTGAGTGACCCAAGACAATGTCCCGCTTTTGCACCCTGTCCTCGTTGTCCCCTTCATGTCCCAAACCCCAGGCTGCTTCCGTGTTGGTCACCCGCTGGAGGATCGGCGGAACTGGCAGGAAGACAGAAACCGACCCCGATCACTCTCTACTAATGCTTAAACAATAAAAAACGTTTCAATCTCAACAGAGAGATGTTGTCTTGACACGAGGTTTAACCCAAAGCTAAAGCAACTCTGTGCATACCTTGAACAGTGATGTGAAAGTCTCTCTTATCCTCTCCAGCAGAGTTGGACACCACACAAGTGTACAGTCCTTCATGGGAAAGCACGGCATTCTCTATGTGGAGGAGGTGACCACTTTCCTGAATGCCAGCCTGCTGGCTCCCAGTCAGCAACTAGACACAAATATACATCAAATTTGAACATTTTAATCCATAATTCTGTGAGGCAATTCGTATGAAGAAGAATGATGAGATTAAAAGCAACTATCCATCCATCCATTTTCTTTACACCATTGTCCCTTAATGGGGTTGGGAGAGTTGCTGGTGTCTATCTCCAGCTAATGTTCCGGGCGAGAGGCGGGGTTCAACGTGGACAGGTCGCCAGTCTGTCGCAGTAAAAGCAACTAATTACTTAAAATTGTATATGATGGAATTGACTTTTGTAGTGGATGATATGGCTTTGATAGCTGTAATGCTTAGAAACATATTTTTATTGATAACTCAGAAATAAATTATCAATAACTTGAAATATTATTTTTAAAATTATTTAAATATTATAAGTAATTAAATGTTATTTTTTTTAGGTTAAATGTAAACAGAAGCAGATAAATAATTGCTTATTTATTGAAATTGCTCTTAGATTGTTTTGTTAGGAAATACTCGACTTACTTCCTATCAGCAACGTGGTTTTTTGCTTTATTGAATAATTTTACATTTAGATCCAGCATTAGTATGAATAATTTTAGGTTTAACACAATGTCTAAACATAATTAGAAAATAACATCAATGACTGTAAAACTGAAATTTTACAGCCATTTTTCAAAAGCTAGTGGAATTTGCCAATTTATTTGCTTATCAGCCAGGCTAAATCCAAAAGCAATACAAGCTTACAATGCATTTTGTGATTTCAAACAATGTAGGACCATGTCCACTAAAGAAGGTCTGTGTGTATGTCTGATTTAAAGAGGTACAAATAGGAAGATGCATAAAAAAATAAACTTTTTACTGCACCTGTTACTACGTTTTATATTAAGACAGTCATGCTGGATTTTGAGATTTGATTCAACTCTTAGGATTATTCAAAATGTCTACTTTTAATTTAAAATGAAACAGATTATTAATCCGCAGTCCTCAAGCAATTATTGAGATAGACACCTATAAGAGAGTTATAACTGCTTTGCTGCCTGCCAGTTCAAGGGAGGAGTGTGAAAGAAATCTGCTGCGACCCAGAGCCTTTCATATTTGCAGCCAGCTGGGTCAAACCTGGCAGCAAGAGCATTCAGCTGATCAGACAGTGAACACACTTACACTTAATGAACAGAAGAGTATGAAAAGTACACTGTTCGGAACAATATCTGAGCAACCACAATTGCTAACGTAATGGGTCAAAAGGGCATCTATTCAGGACAGGAACCAGTGACGTCGTCTAATGGACTAATTAACCAGTGTGTTCCTGTTGAGACGTCATTGTATTGTATAACCATCATGTTCTCTCTCACCTTCCCTTACTGAACAGAACCTTTGAGTGACCTTGCTTCATTAGTCTCTGTTGTTTTAATAAATTATATTCGGAGGTAAACAGCTGGCTCGCATCTTCTTTATTGAGACAAATAGGAAAAGTTTTTCTAACTTAGCGCAAGCATGCCGGCATCTGCACTTTTTTGTTTATTTTCTTTCTTTTTTTCTTTTATGACATTCAACACAACTGAAAAACTCAAAGTTCTGTTATGTCAATGTTATAAAATGTCTATGAAGATGATTCTTGGAGAAAGATGTTCCGCAACCACCTTGTTCAGGTGAGTAAAACATGTCCATCAGACTCAGGAGAATAACATTTGTGCTAAAGAATCTCTACAAATTGTATAATGTTGAGTAGCACATTTACAGATTAAATCTAAAGTTGTCGATTTGGAGAGAAAAAAAACTGCAACAGTATTTTACTGTCAACGTTGTGACGTTTAATTACTGGATTCTTTATGCTTTTGCTATAATTAACATGCTTGCTCATCACACAAAATCTGGAGAGGGGGTGGCTTGTGTAAAGGGATCTTTATACTGTTGAGGCTCTTGCAATTCACACTGATCACCAGCAGAGGCCGATAGAAGTCAGAACTTATATCACAGAGCTTATAGCTTTGAATGCACATCAGTGGCACCACACCAACCTGTCCATCTTTAAACCAGTGAACCTTGGGTTCAGGGAAACCTTTGGCCAAGCAGGACAGAGTTAAACTTCCGTTTATCCGCACTTTCTCTTCCTGACCAGAAAATGTCATGGTTGAAGAGTCTCCTTCTATCTGCGGTGGGACTGATGAGATGGGAGAAAATAGTTAAACATCCAAAAGCAGCTGCTCCAGTTGTTTTGCCTTCCACTCCTTACCCAAAACACTTAGAGAGTAATGCTTGGTGGCTGTGCCTGCTGGATTCGTGGCCCTGCATGTGTAAAGGCCACTGCTGTCTCCCTGTGCGGAGCCCAGGCGCAGAGCCTGCCCGCCGAGGGTGTACGTCAGCTGAGGGGTGGACACGATGGGCTGATTATCCTTCAGCCATGTGATGCTGGGTGTAGGCGAGCCTGCAGTATTACAGGAGAGGACTGTGGGGAAACCCAGCACCACTGACACCTCTGAAGTCTCATTAGTACCCTTGATGACGGGTGGAGCTGGAGAAGAACAAACAGAGAGCAAATTTTAATCAAGGAATGTTGATTCAAGATTCAAGACAGGGAAAGTTTTAACCTTAATGTCTGCGGTGTTTAAAACGCTTTTAAATCTGTTTGCGGTGTGTCTTAGAACAACAAAAAGGAAAAATCACCTTGAACTTTAAGTCTGAACTGGCGCATCTGGGTTCCTGCGCTGTTCCTGGCCAGACATTGGTAAAGGCCCTGGTCCCTCAGTCTGACTGACTTCACCTTTAGGACCTGGCCGTCTTCCAGAAACTCCACATGAGGGTCTCCGTCAGGGGACAAAACCCTGGATATAGACGAAGGAATCAATAATCAAATCAATGTAACTGTTCCGTCCTTAGCGTGAGTCTGAATGCCACCATCCGACTGTTGGTGATTACGTACTCTCCATCATGGCTCCATTCCACTCTGGGTGCTGGTCGCCCACTGACTCGACACTGGAACTCGACTTCCTGACCCTGCACCACCGTGAGCTCCTGCAGGCGGGATGTTCCCGAGATCACTGGAGGAGCTGGAATAAAATTATATACAGAAACATCTCAATAAATTAGAACATTAGGAGAACGTGTCTGGTGTCCAACTCTGTTATCAGATAAATTAAAGGGGCAGTATTATGTGCTTTCTAGTCACATAATGACATTTTATTGCACAATAAAGCAACTATGCTGCCTTCAATTGTTATGAAAATGTTGTATATAACATCCATCCATCCATCCATTTTCTTGCACCCTTGTCCCTTAGCGGGGTCGGGAGGTGCTGGTACCTATCTCCAGCTGGCGTTCCGGGCGAGAGGCAGGGTACGCCCTGGACAGGTCACCAGTCTGTCGCAGGGCAACACAAAGACACACAGGACAAACAACCATGCACGCACACACTCACACCTAGGGATAATTTAAACAGACCAATTAACCTGACAGTCATGTTTTTGGGCTGTGGGAGGAAACCGGAGAACCCGGAGAAAACATAATTTAAAAGAAATTTGCCTTTGAAATTTAATGCCTTGAAATTAGGCCTCTGTCTCTTTAAAAAGCCCCTGCTCTTCAGTACGTCATCACAAGCTTTCTCTGTTAAGCCATTTATAAATGTTCTTGGGAGCTCTGGACTGAAAAACAGTCCAGGTGCTGACTAGTCTGGAGGAGATGAGCGAGAAAAGCGCTCTGGAATACAGAAGTTGAGCTTGGAAACATTACAACATGATAACAAGTTCAAAAAAGTCAATTATCACAGCAACAATGGGATCCTGACCTCACCTTGTACCACTATGTTGTATTGTCTCCTTGCCTCTCCAGCTGAGTTTTGAGCTGTGCAGGCAAATTGACCTGCATGCTCCTGTTGAACTCTGTAGATCCTGAGCAGTCGGTTCCCGTTCTGCAGATACACACCGGGGTTGTCCACCTGAACACAGCGATCGGCTCTGTAAACCATCAGCCTCTTTACTGACAGACACACCAGCCACTTGGTGGCATTGTGCAGCTAGAGATGGAAATGATACAGTATCCAAGTGACGCACTCACAGCATGACCATCTTTAGTCCAGGTTATTAGTGGGGAGGGAATGCCGAACGCATCGCAGCCCAAAGTGAGCGGCTGCCTCAAGGTGACAGTGAGGTTCAGTGGCTGGCCGTCGTCTTGGATCTCCGGAGGAACTAAAAATACACAATAAAGGGATTTGTGTCATTAGTGTGTCTGTTGTTAGTGGGAGAGAAAGCAGGTATGCACCTATAAATAAATCCCCACCGTTTACTTTTAGCCTGGTTTTCCTCTCGACTGAGCCTGCCTCGTTGGTTGCCACACATTTGAAGTCTCCACTGTGGCTGGCAGATGCTGCGCTAATTACAAGAGCACCATCCCTCGCCACAGAGTACTCTGATTGTTCCGGATGGATCTCCAGGCCATTCTTAAACCAGCGTACCCTGGGATGTGGTGAACCTGCAGGTGGAAGAGAGGGGAAATGATTTGGATTCTGAGTGAGCACAAAACGAGCTTTTATATTGACCAAGCCGGAGAAAAAAAAAGAGAAAAAGAAAAGAAAAGTAACTCCGATCCCTCTGATTCTAGACAGAACTTATCGGGCACGTGGCCCAGAATGGAAAATGCTAGCTCTCCATTTATCTGCAGGGCAGCAGGCAAGACGCTGCCAAAACGTTAGAGTCCTTGCAGCCCTCGAGGCGTGCTAAGGTCAGACTCACATAAAACAAAAAACAAAGTATACCAGAGGGATGTGAGATGTAATCTTTAAGCCTATGGTCTCCAGATTTATTACCCAACACCGAAATGAAAGCTTTGAGCCGTAAGAAAAAATGAAAAAATAAAACAAAGGGACTGACAATTCGACAGAGGAGCCTGAAACAGATGTGTTTTGTGGATCACTGAGTGAAGGAGAGGTGAAAATGGTCCACTGGAGAAAGCTAGAATGTGAGACAAAAAAAAAGGATTTTCTACAAAGCGACAGAGCGGCAGTCCTGGAGGAAACACCACTTGGTCTATTTCCAGAGGTGTTATATACAAACACCAGCCGTGAGGTAGGGAACGAAAAAAAAAAAAAACACTTTTCCTCAATCTGTGAGCTGCTCACCATTGGACACCACAGGCAATGTTATCATACGTTGCTTCTTTTAACACATGCACTGCTTAAAGAGATTTAATGCAGATTCATTATGTCATTGCTGGGAGGAAATGCATACAGATGTCCCACTTTAGATGCTAACAGATCTCATTAGTAGGCCCTTAGAGTCATTAGTGAAATAGGATAGCCTACATGTGTTTCTTAAATATTTACCCCCTTCATTTGCAATACGCTTCTTGTATTAATAATATCCTCCTGGAAAAGATTTGCATTAGCATTATCAGGCCTGCTTAAAGAGATGGATCTCAGGAGAACAATGCAGGGATGCGCGTTTCCTGCTGCTGACTTCCTCTCTTGAACATGAACTCCTTGAACGGCCCTATAAAGTAGCACATCATGGTATCTGCCTTCCTGAATAGCAGAGATGTAAAGAGTGCTATTTTGGCTTTATCTGCCTCTTCCCCTGCTTCACGGTCCACCTCAGACATCTCTGTCCTTTATCTGCCAGCAGCAGCCTGTAATTAGGATTCCTCTCTCAGCAGGCTGCGGCACACAGGAAAGCAGATGTGGCTCACCGAGGCAGCCGGCAGACCGATGTTCCAGCTGTTGCTCCACATTATAGAGACAGTCCTCACCTTCTCTCAAGCAGTCCTCACCTTCTTGAGCAGGTTACCATGGCAGAGCTCCACACAAACAATGGCTGTCTGCGGGAGCTGTCTGGTCAGGATCGCTCAGTGACTCCAGGGAGAGGTGCCTACACCTGCATGCTTTGATAAAACTGAAAGTTCTCTTGGAAATGCTAGCTCGTTGAGCGGACAGGTTTCTGAATGGGAGGACGGCATAAGGGGGATGCTGCCATCATGCAAATTCGCTGTGAAACCCAGGACATCACTCTGAAGAGGCATAGCTATTTCATATTTTCAGAGCATTGCAAAAATATTCCCACCCTGTGAACTTTGTCACATTTTGTCATGTTACAAAACAGAAACTTCAAGGTATCATTTCTACAAATACAAATACAAAACGAGTGACATCCGCTTGTATTTATTTCCCTTTACACTGATATCAATAGAAAGAGAATAGCCCAACAGCAAACGTACCAAAACATGTCCTTCCACATAATCTGACAGAGCAGGACAGAAAAGTATTAACCAAGAGACTTGTGGTAATTGGAGAAGCTACTAAAATCCACAACCCAGGTGGGGAAATCTGTCAACAGAACAGCTATTAGTTATGACCTTCATAGAACAGCGGCAACAGGAAAAGCCTCAATAAACCCCGTTTAGAGTTTACTACAAGCTATTTAGGGGTCACAGCAAACAGGTAGAAGATAACACACTGGACTGAAAAGACAATAATGAAACTTTTTGATCAGCACGCAAAGTGATATGTGAGGTTAAAACTCACACTGCACATCACCTTGAACACACTGTGGTGGCAGCTTTAAGCAGATATTGAAAAGAAATCGGTGGACAGCTGGTCAGACATGATGTGATGATGTACAGAATTAAATCTAACACTGGAAGAAAACCTGTCTAAACAAGATTCTGTGACAAGACTTGGAGGAAAAACGTTCACTGATGCTCAAGCCTGAGGTGTGTTACAAAGAATAATGGAAATGTTTTAAGTCAATTCAGATAATTAACGCAACAGGGACGGTTTTACAAACTAAATCACCCGGATTGCAAATATATTTACAGGCAGTTAATTATATTAGTGCCATGCATTTACATTCTGCATGCCATCAATATAATTAGTGATGCTTATTGTTTAGAGATGTAGAACATCTTTGTAAAGTCTCTTGCATTAGGACATTTTGCTACTCATTAGAAAGTCAATTGCCAAGCAACTGAGTTGTTTAATTTCCATTAGAAGCAACAGCAAGCCTTTAAAAAAAAAACTCAATTAGGTGAAAATATAGTATATGCATAGACTATTCACTGTCTGGGATCTTTGTTTGTAATGAACCCGGTATCAGTGCTAGATACTTAAGTATGTGTTTGGCCTGACACTCATTGTTGTCGCACATCATTTGTTTTTCAGGCACTGTTCTTAATTGAGCCCTCACTGACAAAAGGGGACAGAATTATTAGATAACATTTTACATCAGTCTGTCACATAAAATCCCATTGAAGTCTGCAGTTGCGAAGTGACAAACTTTGATTAAATTTGAAGATTATGTTCTATTCATTGAAATATGCATTTTCATTTTTCTTCTCACCATGTTGTAGAAGCAACCACAATAGAAAAGACATATCAATGCAAAAATGCAGCTTTTCAGTATGTGCAGAGCAGACTCATCTATGAATCCTTTCTTACCTTTGGCACGACAGGAGATGACAACTTTGCTGTTCACTACTTTCTCCAAGATGGCATCTCCAGGTTCTGCAAATGACGGGGCCTCTGGAAGAGAGGAGGGAAAGGGAGCGGTTATAGGTGTTCAACTTTGAACTAATAATCTATTGATAAGTTAAAAGTGCATGAGGAGAATTAATCAGACATTCCTTGTGTGGAAATAAGAAGAAATCAGAAAGCCTTTGGGCATACAGGTCATTTCTGTTGTGACATTTCAGAGAGCACTCTAAGGTCATCAACAAACATTGTAAAAAAGGCACTGGAAGTGAAAGTTAAGCCCACAGAGAGACTGTAATGGAATGATTATCATACAAAGTCAAACAGATGATGGTGTTAGTAGTATGGGCATGCTGCTGGCGTGGCACACTCTTGGGCTTTCATACAACCCGTCATATATAAAACTTTGTGGTAGACCCACGAGTCAATCCACAACTTTTACACCTGGCCTTAAGGTGTAGCAGATCAGCATTAGGTTGGAGTGAAGTCCAAATTTAAAGCCCTATGAGTCATGTGTGGGTGTGTATTGTCTTGTTAAAAGGCTGTAACATTGTGCTGGTATGGTCAGAGTAGATCTCAAGTCACATCATTATGGCTCTGAATTTCCTGAGGCAAGACTTAAGTGAGGTGTGTTTTTCCACCAATCCTGTCGTCGTGGCACAGGATTATGCTCATACTGCTCTCTGTTGTGATGCAGAACTGAAATTCATCACTGAAAATGACAGCGTGCCACTGATCCTCCTGGTTATAGCACCACTCCAAACACAAAAATCACTGCTTTGGTATTAATGGCAGCCTGTGCTTTGAACATCGGACTGTCAGGCTGTCCTGGGTACTTGGTTGTTGTATATCTTGGACAAACAGAAACTCCATAACCTGTTGGTTATAACATTAGGCAATTGTGACATCTGTACAGCTCACAGGCCGGCTAATCTCACTTTATGACTACCTGGGCTGATGCCATCAGGTGCCTTAAGCGTGACTGTTTTTATATGGAAAAATTATAACTTCTTTATTTTGCAACCCTTCATTTTTGTTCTCTATAGAAATAGAGGTAAATTACTGGAATTGCTTAATTAACTGGTGTATTGCTTTTGGAACGCACTGTAAAATGTTCACAAGTCTGAGGGTCTGAGGTTATAAAGTAGATATATTCACCAAGGATTTCCAGAGTAATCTCTAATGTTTCCTGTCCAGCACCGTTTTTGGCCACACACTGGTACATGCCCTGGTCTGCAAGGGCGACTGGATGGATCCTCAGAGGTGCAGAGTTCTTGTTGCCAACAGGACGTCCGTTGTGGAACCAGCTGATCTCAGGCCGTGGTTCTCCTTGGACCACACAAGGGAGAGCCACTGTTTGGCCAAGCATGGCTTTCAGAATGGATGGTGCTGGCTGGATTCTGGGCTTGGCTGATAATGGAAATTGGTAGGATCAGTGGTAAAGTCTCCAGCATCTTTGTCAAAGACGCTGGAGACAGCATAATAGCCTCTGAGTGTTAGATTAAGTTCAATTTACAAATGAATCTCCGCCAACTTACCTTGAATGTGTAAATTGTAGCTCAGGGACACGTTCCCTGCTGGGTTTTCTGCAGTGCAGGTGTACAGTTTACTATCAATCAGACGCACATCAGTGATCCTCAGAGAGCCGGAAGGCAAAACGGTGAACCTGGGGAGGAATAGGGAGCAAAGGCAAAGCAATGGAGAAAACACTTCATGAGTCACAGCAGACCTGCAGCAACTCCTTAAAAAGAGAAGACAAAAAAGTGTTTTCCATAGTTAGAAAAAAAACTTTCATGATAATGTAATATTTAAACTGCAATGAATGCAGATATGTGGGCTCAGAGGGTATTACTAAAATAGAACATCGCATCGCATAATTCTGAGGTGAAAGTCTCTCTTCCAACAATGGCTTCACCATCTTGACCTTCTCTTTCCACCTCACAATTATGAACTACTTTAAGTTGGTTTATAATATGAAATTGTAATAAAATACTTTCATGGTTTTGTAATGTGAAGAACTGTGTAGTCCAAGGTTGGCAATACTTTTGCAGGAGAGCACAACTGTTGCTTAGTTTGTCATATTTTCTTCACTTTTTTAATGCTTTATTAAAATATTTGCTACAAATGCAAGGAGAACTCACTGTAAAGCAGCTAGCTGGGCTCTTTTCTGATGTCATTGTTTTGGTGCACAGAACAAAAATGGATATGTGACGACTGACAGGCATGACTAAGTGAAGTCTGGACCTCAGCTAGACCCGAGTTGTGCTCTGAGAGAACAATTAAATTCACATTTCCAATTGCGCAGACCCATTACTGTATAAAACGGTAAGGGAAGCTTGACCTTGATGATATCACTGTGGGAAAGGTCCAACTCTTAAAAAGATTAATTTCCACTCATTGGGAACAATGCAGCAGGTTATTTGAGGACATACAGAACATGTGAAAATCACAAGTCTCGCTAAAGGATAAGATTAGTCATTCATGTTTCTGTAATCAAAGTTTTGTCTCTCAGAGAGCAACCATGTGCAGCGCACAGTTTATGTTGAAACACTCATTTGTCCTATGGATGTTTGTCACAGATAAACATCCATAGAGCATCCATAAGATTGTGGCAATCACTTACACTAAACTTTACGTCAAGAAGATGCTTTGTTACCCAAACAGCAGCAGGAGTCCAGCGCATGTCAAAGAAGCTAAATGTAGGTCAGTCGTGTTTAATGATTTTTGCGATAATATAAATTACATCAGAAGCTGTGCAGCTGTACAGCTGAAAGTAAACACACCTCTGCAATTTATCTGAGATAACTCTGTCTGCCAAGCAGCCGAATTCTAACAATAACATGTTCATGAAAGCGGAGACTCGGCTGTAAGCACAAAGAGCTCTCTATTTTAGCAGCCTTATGCTGTAATACCTCCACCAACGCCACCCGTCCCTCCTCCCCAACCACTGTAAAAAAAAAACAACAAAAAAACAGAACATGTACAATCAGAACCAACTGGCTGCCCGTTCAGTCCCTACTCAGACTGCAGCGCTCCGACACAGAGGAGTTGAGCCATCGCTCTCACTCATTCATCACTCCCCACTCTGCTGTCAAATCACCAGCGTCTGGTTTAGAAACTAACTGGGACAAATCCGTCCCATCAGCACTGGGTGGAAAATGAACAAGTAGTGAATTAGAAAAGTACTCGTCCTCCTTCTACATTTTGTCAAGTTCCAGCAACCAATCATGTCCATATTATCTAAACCCAGTCATCCCTTCAGGGGAGGCCTATCTCCAGCAGGCACTGAGAGAGAGGTGGGGTTCAAGTTGGAGTACCCAGAGAGAACCCATGCATGAACAAGGAGAACATGCAAACGTCATAAAACCCCAGGATGGGATTTGAACCTAGGACCTTCTTACTGTATGGTTATGGTGCTACCAACTGCTCCACAGTGCAGCCCACAACCACAGTCAAAGTATCTTATGGAGATTTTATGAGATTGAAATAAACCAAAACAAAGGTGTTTATAATTGTGAAGTAACTGAAAAGTTTACATATTTCTTTAAAAAAAAGAAAACTGAAAAGTTTGGAGTGCATTTTTATCCCGCCCCTCTGCAAGTCAATGAAGAACAACTTCTCGCATCAGGTACAGATGCGAGTCTTTTTGAGTATGTCTCTATCGGCTTTGCACACATAGAGACCAAATTTTTTTTGGTCTCTATGTGTGGTCTCTATTTTTGGGGGGGGGGGGGGGGGGGGGGGGGGGGGGGGGGGGGGGGGGGGGGGGGGGGGGGGGGGGGGGGGGGGGGG
>CAEGAF010135251.1:0-21592 GCA_903067075.1 Micropoecilia bifurca | reverse complement strand
TTTTTTTTTTTGGTTGAAACTTTTTTTTGTTTGAGATGATTTTTTTTTGATTGAATAATTGTGAAACAAATCTAACTCCATACCTAATTTCCAGATACATCCTTGTGACATCGTGGATCCAACCACTCGAAGCTCCTGGCTGTTTCATGTGTATTCCTTAAATTGCTTATTCTCGGTTCTCCGTTATTCTTGCATGTGGGACAAAAAGTTACAACCCACTATGACTGACTTTAAAAAAGTTAAATTGAAAATGTTTTTTTTTAAATGGGGTTTTAACCAACTGCATTGTCTTTTTAAGAAAAATGTTATTTCAGCACCATCAGCATGAAGTGAGCAGCGCTGTGAGTTGTCAACATTTCCAAGAAGAGCTGATGAATGATTCATTGAGTACTTGCAACAGCAGCAGACAGGTCCGCTGTGATTGGCTGTGAGCTTCGGAAACAAAAGGTTACCTGGTGGAGACACCAAAACTGTGTTGAATGCGCGAAACACATTAGTATCCATTGTACTGGTCTAAATTAGAGTTTGGACTCAGTGGAGCGACTGGCTTGTGGAAAGATGCGCCTGGTGGTCCTCGCTGTGGTCTGCGTGCTGTTCGTTGCAGATGATGATGGGAGTGTGGAAGCAGATCCATTTGGACTTGATCCTGTACAGAAAACTCATGCAACAGGTGGGCTACCCGACAATTCATTTCATTTTAAACAAATGTATGAAGTTACAGCTTGACAAACCGTGCATGCACACATTTTTGCTTCTTTTAATTCTTAGATTTTGAAGTTGCTAAATGTCCAGGAATGTTCCTGGACATTTAGCCATTTAGCCATCTGTCTTAAACATTCTATTTAAGACAGACTTTCTGCATGTAATCTGAGTTCATATTGTATTATAGCTTAAAGCTGGTCATTTTCATATGATTATTGTGATTACCCTGAAATAACAATACTTTGCAGGTGACTAGACTTTTGTTTTCAGATCTACTTGCACTGTTAATTTGAATTAGTTTTACTAAAATGACAGATTTTGACAGTGAGGGGCACATGCAGCTGTCTGGTAACGTAAAATGCTCAGGAAATATAAAAAGTGTGTATATATTTCTGACGAGTAGTAAAGGAAAACAGCTTTTTGTCAATAGTTACTCCTTTTACATTATCCTCACTGGTGATGCCTTTATATTTCCCATAGTGGACAGAAAAGATAAAGAACAAAGTGTCACAATTATGAGATTCAAAAACAACTGTCCTGTTAATTCCAACATGAACTGGACAAAAGAACGGATTACTTTTAAACAGCACAGTAGTATTTAAAGATGGACCAAATGAGACAAGATAAAGAATAAACTCTAGGGAGTATATAATCTGGAGAGTATGGAATGATGGGACAGGAAAAGAGAATAATCTTGGTGTGACTCACCACAAACGGCAGTTTTACTTGGACATGCTGCCATGGTAGAACTTTAAAATATAATATTAAAAAAATCGGTACAAAGTGTTCTATTTTTCTAAATTTTGTTCAGCCTATTCATGAATCTCAGAACTGTTTCTGAAATGAATTATATGAAACACTGTAGTCCATAAGAAAAATACATTGACAATGTATCCACCATGTGTACAGGTATAAACAAAAAAATTCTCTGCTACTCATAAACTCAGATCAATCTTCTCTCCACTGATCATCCTTAGGATGTTTCTGCTTCCTGATCAGTTTAAGGTAAAGTCACATTTTTTTCCAAAGTCTCATAGTCCTGTTCATGTTCCACAGCAAGAACTGTGGAACATTGAATCCACATGTTCCCCATAAGGGCACGTCAACAAGACAGTTATTTATGTACCTTTGAAAAGTTTATGTCCCAAACGGATAAGATTATTTAAAGACCGATATTACAAAACGTGGAGAAGTTGAAGGGGAGTGAACTGTCTAGATGTGACAAAACCAACCAACCAGGTGACCTTAATTCTTCACCTAGGTATGTGATCTATTGGTTATTTAAAAGATTGATTTAAGAAATATCATTTAAATTCATATGCAAAGTCTTAAGTACATAATGATATACGGTCTGGTGTGGGTGATCATTTTTATTTTAGTGTCTTCCTGACTGTGCTTTCCTCTCAGCCCTCAGGAGAAGACATACAGGTGACTTCCTGGCAGAAGATCCTAACCTGTGTCTCTCCCTGAGGCAGGATGAGGAGCAACAGCAGCTCCTGTGCAACGACCGCCGCAGTAAATTCAACTACAACCCATTTGGCCTCCGATTTGGGAAACGATTCAACAACTATGTGTTCAGAAGAGCTGTGAAAAGAGCCAGGACAAGAGGTTTTTTACCGCTGTCCCTTTTCTCCCGAGAACTGGAGGTGTCCACCTAAAGAAATGTGTGTTCAGCTAAGAAATTGTGGAATTTGTGTTGGGAAGTCACAAATTAAAAATCTTAACTCTAATAAAAATGTTTCCTTAACTGAAAGTTTGATACCATTTTGTAATCTACATTAATTTTCAGACCTAACATGAGGCTAGTATGTAAATGAGTACAGGTGGAACTGATAAAACATAAGGTGATGTTTGCTGGAATAAAAAACTGAGTTCATAGGACAGATGTCTAACATTTACCATGTTAAACCTGGTAAACATACATTTTCCATCAAAAGTAATGGAAAGTGGAAATCAAGCTAAAGTTTTTTTAAATCTGACATTTAATCATACAGCTCCTCATAAAATAAAGCTGCCCACCTTGGTGATGTCCGCTTCACAAGGAGGAAAAACATGTGACCCTTTCCATCCCATATTAATGGTGTCATAATTAAGTAATTAGCAGGACTCTGTAGAACTTGAGTGCATGAGGAGGAACTTCAGTCCTGGTGTGTTGGACGTGGGACACCAGCACTGATTTAACTAAATATTAAGCAACAACTTACTACCACAAAGAGTCCACAAGATGGCAGTGCAGTGCATGGTGGTTAACATCCAGCATCTGGATAGTGAGTCACTTTTTTTTAAAAATCTATTACCTTTAAGATGTTTCACAATTATGTTTATTTTAATCTTAAGTATTTTTATTATGAAGTAATAATGGTCTTACTAGTACATTTCTGGATCATCTACCCATTATGAGTAACTTTACTGAATTTTTAACCAAAAATTCACCAGACAAATGCAATTTTTAAGTTTTATTTAAGATCTGAAAAATCTTTTGTAATTTTATATTTTCCAAAAAATTCCAGATATCTGTATATTGGTAGATATATAATTTTGAAATCTTAAATGATTGTTGCTCAGTGCCTGAGTCACATTTTTACCAAATTCATTTATTACCAAATTCGTGGATATTCTTTCTTGAGTAAAAATATATTGTAGTACTTCTACTCTTACTTGAGTACAAGTTTTGGCTACTCTACCAGCCAGTCTGTCAGGTAGTGAGAAAGAGGGGTAGTTATATAAAAGTGTTTTTGACCCCGGTCCTCACAGCCCACTGCCCTGCAGGTTTTAGTCATTGCCTCCTGGTTCGGCACATGATTTCAACTGATGGCTGATTAACGGGGTTTTGCTAAATTGCAGTCATCTGAATTTAGCAAAACCCTGTTGAAGCAGAGGAACATCTGAAACATGTAGATGAGTGTGCCTTGAGGACCAGGCACACTGGGAAACACTGATCTAAAGCATATTGAACAGAAATAAAAACTTAGCCTAAAAGTCAGTCTTCTGTAGGCTCCAAGCAGCTGTGAAACGTGGCATCAGCAGTGTGGTTTTTTCCTGGCTGTGGAGCAGAGCTGCAGCTAGCAGAACAGGGCAGTTTGACCCACAAGTTTATCTGGAGGAAGAAAAAAAGTTTGTTCCTAAAGATACTTTGTGAGGTGCAAGAGAAATGCAGGGTTCCTCTAAAGCACAAGTGTCAAACTCCAGTCCTGAGGGCCACTGCCCTGCAACTTTTAGATGTGCCTCTGCTGCAGCACCTGAGTAGAGTAATTAGGTCATTAGCAGGACTCTACACAAGGAGGTAATCAAGTCATTCATTCCAGTGTTTTGTCCGTGTGACGCAGGACAGTGGCGCTTGAGGACTGGAGTTTGACACCCTGCTCTAAAGGGTCACCTGAGAGATTTCTGCATCCTCACCAAATCAAGCCTTCCACCTGCAGGAACCTCAGGGGAAAACTGTCTGCTTGTGCTAGCAATGAAACTAAAACTCAGCATGTAGTCATCACTCCTCAACATCAAAAGAATGTAAGAATGTTCCCACCGGCGCAGAGCTTGCTCACCATAGCCAGCAGTCAAACTGCAGTTGGACCAGATAAAACAAGAATGGAAGCAAAGACATTGTTCTTTGTGACCAAATTTATTACTCCAACATGCCATTACACAGCAGTGTTCTGAGTGGCCTCTCCAGCAAATGGTTTCCAATCACTAACATTCCCAAGTGACTGTTGCCGGTGGCAACCTGTGAACTCAGCTGGGTTTAATGATAAGGCCAGAGCATCACCTACTGTTTGAGTTATGGATCTTTCAAGGCAGTTTGAGCTCTATAGAAATCCCTGCAGCTAAAGGAGCCAAGTGAAACCAGTAGTAACAGAAACCCACGTCTATGAATCCCCACTGAGAAAACGGAGAGAAGTCAGCTACTATCTTCCAACACAAACACAGGAGAAGCAAAAATCGAGCTGTTTGGAACAAGCATCTCACTTTAGGAATCATACCAGAGGATTTTAGAGCAAAAAGACAGGAGACAGGTTTTAGCAGAATGCTGGACAGAAGTTTAAATTCTCCCTGAGAGCTGTGTGTGACAGCTCTGAACACCTGTAGCTTCTTACATTTAGAGAATGAAAGTCTTGAGAACAGGACAACAGAGGAGGAGTGCTGGGAGTCGGTGGGGTTCTCTGCACTGCGGAGGGTTGGTGGGGGTTGTTCACAGGTCCTTCAGGTCCTTCTGGATGCCCCACAGTGTGTCGGCGCTCTTCTTCAGCTGGGAAACCTCTGCGTCTGTCAGGGTCATGTTAACCACGCTGCCAACGCCGCTGCCGTTCAGGACGCAGGGCAGAGACAGGAAGACCTCGCCGTCGATGCCGTACATTCCCTGGAACACAGTGAGAAGGAAAACAGTCAGGCCCTAAACCACACACTTCAATTCTCATCTATATAGTTAGAATACGATTGGAGAGTTTAAGAACGTATTTATCACATGAATCTAATCCACAGGCTGAGGTGCTTTGTTCATTTAGGTGATTCTGGCTTACAGAAAATACTAAAAGACGAATTCAGTTTCTCTGCAAGTTAAAATATTACATCAGATCAAAAACACAGGCCTACTGCACCTTACAGTATCTGCACTGTTTTTTTCACTGCAGCCATACAACATGCTAAGTATGGGGTCAGTCTGTGGTTCTGCTGAGGTTCAGGAAGTCCAGGTTGCCATGGCAGCTGAAGGCCATTGGATCTATGGGCTGTGTAAGGAGTTTAGGCCAGGCTAGTTTCATATGGTAACCATGGGGGTGGTTATGGGTTGGTACCAAAGGTTCTGTTGGGAAAGGAAGCATGAAGGCTGTAGAATGTTCTGGACCAGCAGCTCGAGCAGCTCGGATCCTCCTGCTCCTGAAGCCAAGGTCCTGGGCATGTGCGTCTGCACATGTGTGTGTGTGTGTGTGTGTGTGTGTGCGTGTGTGTTGTGGATCCAAGTCCAGCTACAGGCCACAGCTAGTGAACCTCTTACAACTGTGGACTGAACTTTGCTTCACATTCTTATCAAGGCTACAGTTATTCCTCTTGCTTTAGCGTCTATTAAATGTTTTTCTTTCACTCTACTTTGAAAAAACAGCCTTTGGTAAAAGTGTGTGAACAGCCAGATACGTAAAAAAACAAAAAACACCTCAAGAAATATTCTAGTCTTATTAGAACCTGGGTTTTGGGTTTCTGTTAACTGTTTGCCAGAATGAGCACAGATAACAGAAAAACATCTGAAATGTAATGAAAGAAATGTACGTTTATAGGAACGTACATTCAAAGTCTTTCTGAATTCAATTTTGCTTTAAAAATATTCAATTCATGATCATGATCTATCATGATCTCACAGAGAGACAAATGTGAATTTAAGCATGATTTGTGTGAAGCTGGTGTGTGAGATCATGGCTGACCTTCACCATGGTGGACACAGGGTGGACGCGGCTCAGGTTCTTCACGATGCTCTCAGTCAGGTCGGCCACGCTGAAGCCAATGGCCCAGTTGGTGTAACCCTTCAGCTTGATCACTTCATAGGCACTGGAAGAAAGTGTGAACTGTTAAGACCAGCCCTCAGAAAGGAAGCATCAGTAAGGCCCATTTCTCCAACACACACACACGTATGGGCACCAACTAATGATTCATTTAGTAATAATCAGAAAAGTTGACACATTCTGCATATTTTGCATTTATTCGCTGAAGCCTTTTCATACAATGTTAATGCATATGAAAATGAAGACAATTCACCTTTTAGTAGGAAAATGAACATTACTTAAATACAATAACAGCATTTATTTAGCAAACATTTGGTCTTTTGCAGAGGATGGATCTGCAGCTAACAACATGTGAAGAGCTCAGTAGGGCTGATCAGGGGATCATTTTTTCAATAAGCAAATGAATAATTGGAGAGCAGAAGTTTCTTGATATATCTGTCTCCATCACCCTCAGCAGGTGATCCCAGCAGTAACAGGACCAGTGTCTCAGGTTCTGCTCCCCCAGGACTCATTTGTAATTAGTGCTGCAGACACCCACTTCCACCTCAGCACACTAAGTCACTGTTCATATTCCTAATTATGAGTCCTTCATGTTCCCAGCTGACAGGAGGGTAACCACGGTGATCAGACCAACCTGTCCACCACAGCCTTGTGTGTGGCCTTCCACTGCTCCTTGTCTGCATCAGTGCCGATCTCAGGGTTCAGCTTCTGCAGGTTGACTCCTGCGACGTTTGCACCACTCCACACAGGAACTGTGATGGCAGCACATCAGGTCAGTTTGGCTTCAGCGTGTGGAGAGCAGCTGCAGCAAAGCGATACTCACCGCTGGTGTCTCCGTGCTCACCCAGCACCCAGCCGTTGAAGGAGCTGGCATGGATGCCGAGGCGTTCGGCCATCAGGTGACGGAAGCGAGCGGAGTCCAGGTTGGTACCGCTGCCAATGATGCGGTGCTTTGGGAAACCACTCAGCTTCCAGGTCACATAGGTCAGCACATCAACTGGAATTTCAAAGGATCAGACAGAAAAATAAGGAGGACAGAGTGAATGAATACAGCAGGGCTCCATGGAAACTTGTTGCTCTAACAAGAAGTTGTTCTCACCAGGGTTGGAAACGACCAGGATTGTACAGTTGGGGCTGTACTTTACGATCTGTGGGATGATGGCCTTGAAGACATTGACGTTCCTCTGGACCAGATTGAGGCGGCTCTCGCCCTCCTGTTGTCGAACGCCAGCCGTCACCACCACCAGACGGGAGTTTGCAGTCACAGCGTAGTCTGACAGGAGAGACAGAAGCAGACCTGTTGGCGCTCATCTGGAGAGAGGTGGACACCAGAGTGACCTCAGTGCAGCCGCTGACCTTTATCAGCAACCACCTTGGATGTCTTCAGGAACAGCAGGCCGTGCTGCAGGTCCATCATCTCTCCTTTCAGGCGGTCCTCCATCACATCCACTAGAGCCAGCTCGTCACACAGGTCCTGGCCACAAAGGGGCAAAAGATAAGAATGAGCTCCAATAATAGCAGCTCCTTGTTCACACACAGGGGGAGAGTCTTACCCGCAGCAGGATGCTAACGGCACACGCCATGCCGACCTGGCCCACACCAACCACGGTCACCTTGTTCCTGGGAGGCTCAGCGGAGGAGCTGGCCAGTGGGGTGATCAACTTCTGCAGGACTGATGACATTCTTGCTGCTGAAGACAGACATCCAATGAGACAACTTTACCCAGTTGGTAAAAACCAACACTTCATGTCATCCATAATCCGCCGTTCTTTAAGTAAAAGATTCTGTGGTATCTTCACCGTTATCTTCCTACGTCTCAGACGAGGTAGATGTCCTACTTCCTGACAATAGAGCAATGCAGTGCAGGGCTGAGCAGCTTGCAGCTTTGATACATTTAACACTTCCGAAATTTATAATCCAGATATGAATTAAAATTAGGGTTGAGAAATATGGCTGAAAAACATATCACAATATAAGCCTTTCATGTTACTTGACCTTTATTTTTTTTGTTTGTTTTAAACATCTGAAATACTGCTAAACTGGTTACATTTTCTGTTTTATCCAGTTCCCTTGTGCTTGCTGTTCCTCAACAGGTTGTTGCTAGGTAACCAATAAGTGAGTTAAGTAGATGCCTCCAAATTTGCTTAGCTGGCTGTGAGAGGTTGAGGAGCTAAAGTTTTCTCTGTGCCTACAACACCCAGAATGCCATGCAATATCAAATCACATTTTAATTACATTACACATAGTTCCGAAAAGTCGAAAGCGGAAGTGATCTGCACCATCTTAGTAGGCAAACGCAGCACAAAGAATATCTGACCCATGGCTTCCAGATCAACTAAAATCTAGTCACATAGGAGTGATTGGTCACTCTTGTGTGATTGGTCAAGTGTGACCAATCACAAATTGGTCACTCCTCCTGGTCACAGCACTAGGTTAGTTTTAACACTAGGGTCCAACTCTTTCAGCAAATTTTACCGAGATCTGGTCACCTCAGTGAAAGTCTCTGTCAACTCTGCAAAGGTTACAGATCTGCTCCTGCAGAAACATCGGAGTTTTAGAATGTGGCTGCTCTAAAGCTGTCTGATGTAATGTGCAACCTATTCTAGAAAAACAATTCTATCAAAAATCACAATTCCTATTCCTGGGAATTCTGAATTGATACAAAATACTCAAAAGTCTATTATAAAATGCATTTACGTTTAAGTAGGTCTTTCCTGCTCTTATTTTCAAGTACACTGCAATATTGTATTACGTGCCAACTCACGCATGGTGTGAATGATTCTTTGATATTATTTTATTTAAGAAAAAGACAGAAAGCTAAGCTAACATAATAGATTATTTGTTTGTATAAACAGCTTAAGGTCATTTAAGTCCCAGAATTTTATGCACAAACCTAGTTTTGTTTAAATATAAACGGATTGAATTTGATACAGTATGAAACCTTAGAGAACTGTTTTGAATAAATGTTCTATTTTTTTCATCTCATCAGTCACATAATTTAAACAGGATCTCTACAACATTTGGTTTCTGAATTAAAAATTGTTGTAGCCAGAATAAGTACTGCACTGTCAGCCAAGTAATAAGGTAGAGGAAGGTCTGCTATCCTGATGCAGGGCTTAGTTGATTAGCTGGTAGTCGTCCAGTTCTTTTTGTTACTGCGGAAAAAGTCAAACCTCAACTGCATCGAAAAGTCTAACATTAACTGTGTGACAATGTTACATATTTTTGAAGTTAGCAGGGCTAACTAACTTGCCCTTCCTTAAAAATTATGCAAACACCATCATTAAACTAATGAGACTCTGACATCACTCACTCTTAGGCAATATTCTGTGCTACACTGCACAATCAATACTGCTAGAGCACTTTTGTTTCAACATGGATCAACAAGTTTTGCATTAAAAGTCAAAGGGTCATCCAGTAGCAGGCTTGGTTCAGAATTAAAACTGTTAAGAGAATGAAATCCACCAAAGCAAATGTGCTTTAATAGAAGATCCATGTTAAATTTTTCAGTGAAAAAGAAACAGTAATTTAAACCACAAATGACACCCAAACTACCTAAAGGTCTTTTAGTCACTCATTGGATTGACATATTCTGCAAACGGGTAGTAAAAATATCAGTGTGAAAATCTTTACTACTCTTATTAAAATATTAGAAATTATTTTCATTGCTGTTAAACTGATAAAGCCTTTATAATACATTTCTTGTAAGCAAAATAAAGATTAAGTAGCTCTCCCCCCCCTCACAGTCAGCTGACTGAAAGTTCACAGTAACTAGCTAGAGAGGAGCAGCCCGAGTCTCTCAGATTCCCAGTTAATGACTGTGGAACACAAACAGATGTTCCACAGTCTGTGTTAGTTGGGTTAGTTGGGTCAGGTAAAGAGCAGCGTCTGCAAGTGTATGAGGAGAACTGAGGTCACACTTTTTTATTGTCGGCTGTGGATGTGGGTGAACTGCTAACAGGCCCATGCATACTTGGCAGAACAACCAGAATCTGGTTTTGATCGCAAAAAAGAAAACTTCATAGCTACAAGACTCATTCAGGTCCTCAGCCCAGGGTCTAAACTATTCACCTGTTAGCTCAGGTTGCTAAACATGCTAGGCATGTCAAGGTCAAATGAACTGTGGCCCTCAAGGGGGCAAGTGCCATGTCCATACAGGGACACACACACTTCTGTGTGTCCTTTGCTGTCCAGCTCCATGTGTGTCTGACAATAGCCTGTAGGACACAAAGGCCTGCTTTAATCTTCTGAACCTCGGGTTCATGTTACATAAACAGTCCTTCACTCGTATTACTTTCAAATTGTCTGTGACGCCAGCAGCCTGCTGGACACTTGGACTCGTTTCAAGGCAAACATGCTGTTAGCGCTGCCTTGTGATGTGGAGCTTCAGAGGACGCGGAGCTCGAGTCCTTCCGTCGACCTTCATTCTGAACCGAGACGGGTTCCTAACAAAATGGAGGCTCCCATCAAACAAACAAACCGTTTATTTTGTAGGTTGAGCTATTTGTATTATCTCTACGTCATAATAGTCACTTTCAACTAAATAAACGTAAAACTAATTAAACTGTATTCTGCAGAGTTCAAATGCTAATAAGTATTTCCGCTTTAAGTTGTTAAAAGTAAAGCAATTCTATTTCTTCTGTTTCTAGCTGACATGATGAGTTAGCATCTCTTAATGACGTTCAAAGCCCGAAGAGCTACGGCTAAAAGCTCATTGACCAGCTGAGGTCTTTCATGTGTCAGTCATTCACTGTGACCCAACACGCTGCCTGCCTGTCGGAGGAGCATCCATTGCTGCTGCTGCCTTCAGCACGCAAGACGGAGCCGCGGCCACACAGACTAACATCAGCAGCAACGGTAACTATAAATCACAAAAGATAGAATTAAAAAGAAAAACATGTTGCAAACACTCACAGATTTAAAGAAAAAGTTGATATCAGAGACCGTGAGAAGTCTGGAGGAGCGACGAGACGGACAAGTAAAGTGAGGCTGAACGACCAGAAGCAGGAAGAGAAGAAGGGAGGAGGAGGCGGAGGAGGCGGAGGGAGGCAGGACTCCGGCGGAGGGCTGAACAGGATGTCCGGACGCTGGTAGTTACATCACTTTGTCACAGTTTAAGTTTTTCATTCTCCTTTCATAATAAACGCTTTTATTTAAAAACTGCATTTTACGTTTTCTTGTTTTGTGCTATTTAAATTATTTTCATGTTCTGAAACACTGAAGTGTGACATATGCAGAACAAATAAAACAAATAAGGATATCAGGAGAAAGCAAACACTTTTTCACATAGAATACGACACACAGACAGATAAGAGTCCATAATTATCTGAATTTATGTAAAATCCTTCTTTGTGTAATCATGTCAAAGTTCCACAGTCGTCCCCAGAACAGAACCAGGCTTCTTTTCCAGGCTGCTGAATCTTTTTAAGCTCCTGATTCTGACGCTGCTGCCCCAACAGATGACAGCAGAAGAGATGTATGTTTGAGCTTTTTCATCATTAAATCTACATATCATCTCTTTCTCTGGGTCTACCGGTGTTTCTTCCTCACCACTTACCACCACATCATGACAATAACTACTTCATGGACTATTATTATTATTATTATTATTATTATTATTATTATTATTATTAACATGCTATTTAACTCCAACTGATGCAACAAGTACAATTTCTCAGAAAACTATGTCTAAAGACACGTTTTGTGGTCATGGAAAATATTTTAATCTCTTTTAAAAGGGTCAAATTATTGGGGTTTATCAAGCAGAAGTCTTAAGGGACTTCAGAAACTACTAACATAGTGTTGAGGACTGTCCAACTCATTATTAAAAGCTGTAAGAGAATAATCTTCTTTGAGGGAGAAATGTATTCAGAAAAAGTTCTTGAATGATTGTGATTGATGATTGTGGAAGATATGGAAACAATACCAGAGTGAATGAGTGTTGGAATCAACATTCCAAAACAATATGAGCTTGTAACCTTTTCTTTGGTGGACATTTTATTTTTTTGGACTGGTAGTGTTTATCAGAATGGCTGAAAAAGAAAGGAAACAAAGTGTTGCAATGATCTGGATAAAGTCCAGACTTTGACCTTGTTTGTGCTGAGGTCAGACAGTCAAAGAAAAACAGAATCAGGTTTGTAGAGATCACAAAAATCTGGCTTGTAAAGATTGTTTTATGACATAAGTGACAACTACTCAAAGCTGCTAAAGGACATTTGACCTGCAATGTTTTCTAATCTATTCAATTATGAGACAGATGTTTTTGTTGTGAATTGGTTTATATAAATAAATTGAATTGAATTGAATGTATGGTGAATATGTGTCTTAGTGATAATTTGAAATTCTACAACCTGACCCCGAGCTAGAAAGAGCAGTGCTACAAAATTAGTGAGTTATCAAAAGCTAAAATAAATGTGCTGTAAATGACATTTGACACATTTCAGGTATTGTTTCTTTAATTGGTGTTTCAAGTCAAATATTGCAATACTCCAGTAGTACAGTAGATACCTAATCACAGTTAGTCTTGTCGCGAAGGAACTGGATCTGGACTTTCACCTGCAGACAAAGCAGGTTTTATTCAACCTTCTTCTTCATGTGCTTTGTTTTATTGGCAGTTGGCAAATAGCTGTAAGAAGCATTAAAGCCACCAATGGGTACAGGGTGTTGACCACAAAACGGCAAAAAGACTCAAACAAGATCCTACTCTACAACATACATTGTCTTAAGAAATATAATTTACCGTGGTAACGTTTGCTTCCTGAGTCTTTCTGCAATAATTGAACAATCTCTAGATTTATTTTCATATTACTAAGATTTTGTATTAAGTAATTTCTCTCCGCCTGGTAATTCCTGTTATGCAAATCTCTCATCTTCTCAACAATCACATTTCCTTGTCTGATATTTTCCTATCAAGAATAATGTTCTACGTTGCTCTATGCTGTTTAGAAAATCCCATCTGGGAACACATGCTGCAAATTAGCTTATTTTACAATCACCACAAGCATGGGACTGCTGTTTCATTCAGTTTCTCTACTTTAATATCTGTCTGTCCCTGACCAATAAACCTAATAAATAAACTTCTATTCAGTTCACTGTGTTAAATTCTTAGTCATGAAATAATTCTCTTTTCTCTCCAGTTCCTTTATGTTCTTCTTTTTTCTTAGATCACAAACCACATATTTTACATTTTGTCAACACAGATGTTGTGTGGTTGCAGAGCACATGCTTCAGAAGAAATAATATCAGAAGCATGATTGTGTGCTTGCATTGTAAACAGTAATACGATTGTATGTGAGAACTTTGCTCTTCACTCAGTACAAGGCCAGTCAACTGATCTTTGCTCAGTCTAAACAGATCACAAGAAGCTGCCTTGATTTGTACAGCAACATGTTAAGCACAGCTCCTTTGCAATACTCAGTAGCATTACTAAGGTTTGTTGTTTAGTGTATAAGTGTGTTGCTTGATTTTCTTATGTGTTCTTCCCTCTTCACCTGCTGATTATTGTAAATAAGAATTTGTTCTTGGCTCACCTGGCTAAATAAAAGTTAAATAAATAAAATATAACCTGACTGTGTAAAGAAGATGACCCTGGATCACACAAAACAAATTTGTAATATGACTAGAAGTTCTGTGTAAAGTCTGACTCATCAGTGACTGAAGCTGACACAGGAAAAGCCTCTAATGCATCAGTCTTCGGCTGCAGCCATCAGAGCTCTATTATGGTTAAACAAGTTCTATGTTTACACTGTTATCCATTGTTCTGTCACAGCAACAATATGTCACCTTCAGATCCATCACCAGTAAGACAGAATACAATTAAGGAAACATGTTCAAAGAAAAAAAAAGGAAAACAAGAAATGTATTTTCAATTAAAAAAAATGGAATCACCTCAAAAAAATGTATGAACTGATAACCAGTGTATGGCATTTATTTAAAGGTTATGTATTATGCATTTTCCAGGCACACAGTACATGACAATCAGGTAACTTCAGTTGTTATAAAAATGCTCTATATATGAAATAAGACTAAAAATATTTCATTTCATAATTTAACATCTTGATATTGTTCCTCTGTCCCCTGCGCTTCCTGAAACTCCGCCTTCAGGAAGCCATCATAACATGGCTCCTCTTGGAGAGAGGTACTTGGATGGTTATGGTTGCTATGATAGGCACTCAAAGGTGCAGTAGCTTCTCAAGCTCCCTCAATTAAGCCTTATTGTAAAACCTATGAGGCTGATTTAGGCGCTAGTTCAGTGCTAAATTCCCAGCTGAACTGAACTGGTGGCCATCAAAAAACAATTTGGTTATAATTATATCACCAAAGCTGAACTTTGCACTTGATAAGACAGCAGTTTCTGTTGGAGACTGACTGGCAATCAGTGCAGATTGGCAGGTCTTCAGAGAGGTGACTATATATGAGGGAGAGATGGACCTTAAAAAATACACATCCTCTATTCTGGGCTTCATCTCTAATGTGCAGATGACTACCAAGACAGTAACCTGTTACCTGAACCAGAAAAATGCTGAGGTGAGATCTCTGCTCAACAGTAGGGAGGCCTACAGGAGGAACTGCTGCACCTCTGATGTCATCTCTTCGGTGGTCCACACAGCATCACAAACATCACAAACTTTCTGTAGGTCTGTTTTGTTATAGGAAAGTACTGCAATATTCAAACCCGCAATTTAGCAACATATGTAAATCAGAGCTAGTGGTCTAGTTCTGATTTACATATTTTGTTTTTACAGAATTACACTATTAAAAATATAAACAAGGACACAATGCAACCTTTTAGTGTACTGTAATCTATAAAAAAGTGATGCCTGTTTGCTGCAGTGGATATGAAGATGGTCCATTCAGGAAAGCAGAGCTGAACCAAACTTTAAGTTGGAACTGCAGAAAAAAGACAAAAACAAAAGCAAAAATTTAATTCTGATCTGAATGCATGTCACCATGAGAAAAACCTACAGTTTTGTTTAAAAAACTTTTTTAAACATTTAAATCACACATTTGTCTTATGAAGTGAATTTATTTTGCAAAACAAACTTATTTGTGCATGTCAGACATTTTTTTTTGATATTCTAAGTTTTTGTTTGACTCGAAGTTTTGCTTGTGATTCATGGGCAAAAGATTTCTGATGTGTGCAAATAAAAGTTTATGTTTGGCAAATACCTTTTTAAGTTCACAAGACAAAAATTACTTAATTTTAAAAAATAGTTTTTTAAACAAAACTTTTTGTTTTTGAAAAAGAAATCATTACAATTCCAAAAGTTTTAATTACAATTTTATTTTACTTAACTGAGGTTAGTTTATTTTTTTCTCATTGAATAATTGAGGAAAAAATTTACTGCATACTCTGCGAACCAGACCATAAACGTAATCTGAGTTGAGTTTTTTCCCCTTCATTAATTACACACTTTATATCTATCATGTAATTCAGGGTGAGTTATTTTTAATTCTAAATGAATATCAGTGTTGGACTTTTATTTAAGTGTTATTCTCCTTCAAGATAAATACCCAACGCCAAAATAAATGCAATGTACAATATGCAGCAAAGGAGATCGGACATATATCCATTACGGAGAAGAGGAGTTTTGGACAGGCAATGTGCCTCGTACACAGGGAACAAGCTTTTTAGTTATCTAGCTTTGCTAGCAAAATGGTTAGCTAGCACTAGCTAATATCACAACAGCAACAGTAATCTTAAACTAAACAGCAAAAGTAAAAATTCGGAATCGGTAGATAAAACAGTTTTTCCTCACCTGACTGTCTCCTCCCCTCAGTAGTTCTTCAGAGAAAGGGAGACAGAGGCCTGTCAGTGTCTGTTGTATTTCATTACCTCTCTGCTTAAACCGCTATTCCGTGCTGAAGCAGAAACGATACTTCAATGTTTTATCTGAGTGAAGTTGGCCCCCCCCATCTTCTTCAAATCAGACAAAATTAGTGTCAAACGTTGTGCTACGTTTGTGCTGGTTTGTGCAGCAAAAATGTTCGTTTGTGCCGCTATCATTTTAAAGATATAAAGAAATGTTTCTAGAGGTCATCCAAGGTCAACCAACCCCCACCTTCTTCAAATCAGACAAAATGGGTGTCAATCAACTCGGCTACGTTTGTGCTGGTTTGTGCAGCAAATTTTTTTGTTTGTGCTGCTTTGGCTTTGAAGATATTAATGAAAATGTAAAGGTCAAAAGGTCAACCAGCCCCCGCCAGTTTTATTATATCAAACAAAATTGGTGTCAAACATTAGTGCTACGTTTGTGCTGGTTTGTGCAGCAAAAATTTTCATTTGTGCCACTATCATTTTAAAGATATAAAGAAAGTTGGATTTCATAAAGGTTTGGGGGTTTGGTTATTATGTTGTACAAAAAATAATAATAATAATTTTAGTGCATGTTATGTGTCAGATGAGGGCTTAGAAAATAATAATACCAAAAAGAAATAAAAAATTGACCAAAAGGACATTTGGGGGCAAGGAGCAAAAGCAGGAGCTCAAGCACCACCAGGCCCTTTTGCACGTGCCTGGTTAAGATATTAGGGTTGGTGATTTCACTCTGGTTTTCAGGCTTGATATTTATTTTGCGATTATTAGGCGGTCCCTGAACACAGCGGTGGTTGATTAGTTAATTTTAAACTCCTGCTTTGTTAGTTATTTTGGTTATGGAACCGAAACGCACAGAATTGCTCAACACCTTGAAACAATACGCACTGAGATTAATAGTTTGTGGGGTCATTAATTTGAACAGTTTTGTTGATGTTTTTGTTGTTCTTTAATAAAGTTACGAACTTTTTGATAAGCCAGTCAGAAGAGGACGTGATGGTCTCAGCGTCCTGGCGGCATTCAGTTTGTCACCTAATGCTGAGATCGACTCAAAACTTTCCTCTTATCGACATATTGCACCTCTGTTCTAGTAAAGCACAAGGAGTTCAGAAACAATAGGAAATGGGAAAAAAGCTATTTATTAATGTGTTTTAGATTGTTCTTGAAAAACGTATCACTCACAGCTGCACAGTGAACCCACTGATTCTTTACAGTAGACAGCCGCTCCCCTCTCTTGCAGGTACTGCGTACCCCACTAAATATTTTAGGGGTACGCAGTACCCTGCCGCAACCCCCTACTTTTACCCCTGTGCATGTGTCAATTTTATCCTGGTTGAATAAAGTTTAAGGAAGGGAAGAAGTTGTTCTATTCACCCATCTCCCTCTTGGATGGGCTGTTAAAGCTAAGCGACTGAGTCATCCTGAACTATTATTTGACCACAGAGGCGGTCCTCGGCTGTTTGGTGCCCTGGGCGAACAACTTGGGAACCTCTCCTGCCCTACTGGAGTTAACGAACTAGTTGACATTTTAGTTGGTGTGTTTGGAATCAGGGGTTGCTAGTTCTCTCAAATCACTACTTATTTCACTGAAAGAGAAGAAAAAGACTGAATGTAAAAAAAATTAATATGGCTGAACAAATGAGAGATTTAAATTGAATGGCTCACTGATAATCGATGTTCATGAAAAAACATCCAGAAACACCCAGGAGAAACCTGACCTCCATCTGTATCCAACAACAGACAGACGTTCCCTAAATGAAAAAACAACTGGTAATCGGTCCTAACAAGTTCATCCAAAGGATCGTCAGACCTCAGATGAAACCTTGACTCCACACATTATCACACAAAATAACAAAATAACAGAGAACAGAGCAATAAATGACAGCATGTGCAGATAGCAGCTCCTGGAAACCTTTTTATATCTCTCATTGCTGATGTTTTATTCAATCAGCCAACAATGACACTGTGATCTCCCAAACAGTGGAACATGGAAATGGACTCCATTTCCCATGACCCTTCACTCCAATCCCATCAGCAGACCAATTGGCACACACCAAGCAGTAGCCTTCTGGGAAAAAAGAATATGACATTGAATAGTTGTTAATGATCAAAGTCCATGCTTTATTAGAACAAATGGACTCAAATGGCAGAAGTAGTTCATCTGTTGAATGTGTTCACTGGAGGAAACTGGAGCTGGAACATCGGAATCATCCTCTGCTGCATTATGCATAAAACAGAAATAAGCTAACTGAAGCTTAGTCTGAAACATGATGCCAGTTCTGAATTACTTAGCTTTCTCTCCAAAGAATCTAAATGTAACCAGTTTCATTTTGGTTAGAAGGTTTGGTCCATCCATCCATTTTCTTGCACCCTTGTCCCTTGGTGGGGTTGGGAGTTGCTGGTGCCTATCTCCAGCTGGCATTCCAGGCAGGAGGTGGGGTGCACCCTGGACAGGTTGCCAGTCTGTTGCAGGGCAACACAGAGATGCACAGGACAAGCAACCATGCACACACACACTCACACCTAGGGACAATTTAGACAGACCAATCAACCTGACAGTCATGTCTTTGGAATGTGGGAGGAAACTGGAGAACACCCACGCATGCACAGGGAGAACATGCAAACTCCATGCAGAAAGGCTGGGGCCAGGAATCGGGAATTGAACCCACAACCTTCTTGTTGCAAGGCAACAGCTCTACCAACTGCGCCACTGTGCAGCCCTAGAATGTTTGGTAACATGCTGATTATCAACAATTCTCACATCATCTTTAATTTTAAAGATACATTTCTGAAAGCATGTAAATCTGGTGTAATATGAGCACAACCTCAGTTCATAAATATTTTGTATTTGCAAATGAGACTACATCATTGTGTTGAATTCTAACTTTGCAAAATAAAGTGTCTGAAAATGTTATCTTTGTGCATCCATGTAAAATAACCTATGGATGAACAAACAACATTTTTTTTTTAAAATAGCTACACAATTTACAATTTTTAAGGTCTTTTTTTTTTACAGATACTCATCAATAAACTGCACTCAAGTTCCCAGCTAAAGAGTTCAGGTGGTGGCTGATGGCTGGAACCTTGGTGTTCTGATACTTGGCTACAGAAGCTATTTCTTGGGTCATGGAATGTCACCTCTCTGATGGGAAGGAGCTTGAATTGGTGTGTGAGGTTCAGGCTAGGAATAGATTCACCTCGACGCACACCTCTGGCAATGGAACAAGTCTCCTTTAAAGGGGTTGTACACTTTCCCTCTAGACTCTGCGTCTCTCACCAGGGACCCTGGAGTTGTCCATAGTGAGAGACGCAGAGCAAGCCTGGGGATACCTTCTGCCCCCATCTTGCTGCATGAATATTGTGTTCACCCCAGTGAATTAGAGGGTAGCGTCCCTCTCCCTACATGTGGGCTGAAAACAGCAGTTCAAACTACCTACACCTATTGGAGTCTTGGAGGGGGAGCTAAAGAGTGCGCTCTTGTGAACTTCCTTGTTCTGCTGGGGAGCTTCAACTCTCGTGGACTATGAGAGTGAGGGTTTGACGTGTTGGGGAACACTATCCTCCTAAGGTGGAGGAGTTTTAAGTATCTTGGAGTCTTCAGTTTTGTTTACAAATGAGGGAAAAATGGAGCAGGAGATTGACAAGACAAACTGGTGCAGCATCTACAGTGAAGCAGGCGCAGTACCAATCTGTTGCGGTGAAGAGAAAGCTGAGTCAAAAGGTACCAGTGAATCTACATTCCATCCATCCATTTTCTTGACACCCTTGTCCCTTAGTGGGGTCGGGAGGGTTGCTGGTATCTACATTCCTAAACTCAAAATTTTATTCATGAGATCACAGTCAAAATGAATTTTCTCTGCATGATGTCTGATCTCTTCCTTAGAGATAGGTTGAGAAACTTGGTCATCCACGAGGGAGTCAGAGTAAAGCTGCTACTTCTCCACATCAATAGGTGCCAGCTGATGCCTAGTGAATGCAGTGTTCTGAGGCTGTCCCACTGGAACAAGGTCCAGAGGAAGACCCAGGAGAAGCTGAAGGGACTGTTTGTCAGCTGGTCTGGAAATGCCTTGGGATTCCTCTGGAGGAGCTGGCCCAAGTGGCTGGGAAGAGGGAAGTCTGGGTCTCGCTACCTACACGCCCCCCGACCCCCTCCAAACTTTCCTGGGTAAGCTAAAGAAAATGGGTCCTTCAATGACTTCCCTTCACTCATCCGCAAAGACTCCACTTTATCCAATACTCAGTGGTCCATCTACTTATCAACTCACTTCTCCAGGGACCAGATTACTAGTTTTTAAAAGTCTCCACTGGCTTGCCATTTGTCACCCAACCCAATCTAAAAATACTCATCACCTACAAAGCCCTAAATAACTGCCCTCTCATATCTCATTAACCTTCTTCAACATCACTTTTAAGTCTCACCGATTCGTTCCTCTGGACTCCGACCTCCCAAACCTCATCAGAACCCTGGGGACTGAGCCTTTTTTTGCCACCACCCTCCCTTACTCAAATTAGGAAGCAGGAGAAAAAGATCAGAGGAGTATGCTTTTTAGTGACACTAAACCAGACTGGTGTACTTTCAGGTCCTCCACAAGACAATTAGCTTTTCTCTGTAGCAAAGTTCTCCAACTGTTGTGTGATGCTCTGTCCAGTTAGTGCTTCTGTGGCATTTGCAAATTTATTTGGCCACAGATTGCAGGTTTTTTTGGAGAATTTTTTAGGCTGCAATTTACAGCATGATGTTTGCTGCCTTTTCAATGTACAATATCAGCTTCTTAATTAACATTCGTCATATTTACACACCCCAAAATTTTTCATAGAAACATTGAGACGCAAATACGTTAGCTTTAAAATCTAAAGCTTGGCAAGGATGACTAATGGTAAATTGCATCCTCTTTCATTTCTTCCACTAAATGGAGTCAAGAAACATTGCAATCATTTTCCAGGGAAATTTTATTAGAACTCCCACATATTTATTCTAAGACAGGGCTCAATAAAACCATACAGGTGTTTGTATAGAGGAATATTTGCAGTCAAAACATTCAGCAAGAAGCAACAGCCTTCACTTCTTCTCCAGGTTGCTCAGGGAGAGAAGGAGCAGCCCTCTGCTCAATGTGGAGCCAAAAACAGGACAAACTGTAGTCTGTTGTGAAAATTTCATCTGAGGGCTGTGAGGGGACGATGGAGGGAGATGTGAAGAGTATCACTCTGTGAGACCAAGCTTCTTCTTCAGGGACTCTGGCATCTCTGGAGGAGGAGGGCGGGGCAGACGAAAGTACACCTTCACAGAGTCATAAATGAACCACTGCAGGGCTGTCAGAGTACCAATCATGATGATACGGGCAACAAGACCTTTCCATACACCTGAGAGAGACAGACCCACATCAGAAGATTGGAACGTCACAGAATCTGATTAAATCCTTTCTAATGGCAGCTTATTCACCAGGGATTCAGTAAGACCCCATTGAACTAACTGGTTGTCTGACCCCCAGAATAGCTGCACTGGGGGTTCCTGGCTGATGACCAGGTTGCCAGTGCAGCAGGTGGGCTAGGGGACAGGTAGACTGATCTCACACGCCAATGACTCAAGCAC
>CAEGAF010135249.1:0-31528 GCA_903067075.1 Micropoecilia bifurca | reverse complement strand
CCCAGTATTAAGAAAATTAAAGATAACTACCTCATGTCTTGTAAGATTTTCAGTATTTGTCATGGGTCATCATGGAAGTAAACATACCCCAGTGTTTAGCTAAAAAATTGTATAAAGTGGATGGATTTTTAAAAAAGATATAGAAAGATCAAATTGATTAGATATAATATTAATGCTGCTACTAAAAAACATTGGTTATTGCAACTAAAATTATATCCATACCGTTATTGCAAAAACAGACTTCATATTGTACATGTATGGCACATGTAACAAAATGTATATATTGTAACATATAATTGCATAGTTATTTATTGATATTCTTTACTATACATTTGCTCTTAGCCTGTAACCGCTGACTACAACATTCATTAGTCCAGCTATCTGCTGTGACAGAGCCTGCAGTTGGCTGCTTAACTGACATATGGGCATATCTTGCAAAGTGGAGTTTTAAAACAACCTTACAGAAACGGAGTTTAGTCTGCCTTAGTTTGTACCCTTTGGCCACTCGTCTTCTATGCAACCAGAAATATTTCGAAGTAGCCAAATGTGTTGTATGCAGTACCCTTCTTTCAGCCAGCTGATTAGCAGTGTTCATCAGGAGGTCATCATATAGTCCATACAGCCAATGGTAAAGCTGTGTGCTTTTTATTATCATCTTATTAAAAGGACTTGAAAGCATCGGAACAGTATGATGCACAATGTGCAGAAGACAGAAATATGTCTTTGCACACGTCGTTTGTATTACACACACTCTGCTGTATGCAATATACAAAATACATTTTTGTTTCGCATGTAATCAGGAGCTGTTAAAATCAGAGAAAGCAAAGACTAAAATCATGTCTTTTCACATCAATGTTTTAGTGCTGAAATGTTTTATTCACAAGGTAAATGTGAAGCATTTAATCCATCATTTTGCCCTGTTCCGTTTCTACACGTTTTGGGAACTTTGCCACATGAGAAGTGATGTTGCTCCTGTGTTGTTTTAGTCAAGTAAGATAGTTTTATGCAAACCATGAATGTAAAATTTATGTTTACAAGCTTACCAGGAATCTGCAGTTGTTGTGACAGAACTGTCTTAATTTATGTAACTTTTTTGTAAAAAATAAAAAAATAAAAGTGACACATATTGTAAAGCTATTATTAATGGGTATCAAAACTGTCATGAATGTTATACAAATGTAAAGCTCTATGGTTTCTTAGTTGTTTTAACAGATTAAAAATATTTATGCATTATACTGCTGGGGAAGTTTATATGTGCTTTTATTAAAAATTAAATCTAAAATACTTAAGAAATGGCTTAGTTTTCATTTGTGGAAAACATTATGGTCATTATGGTCAAGGTTGTTTATATGGCACATTTCAGGAACAGTACCTACAAATTGCTTTACATCAGAAAAAGCATAACACAATATAAAAAAATACAAACAAAGAAACATTGCATTTTAAAGAGAATAGGATAAATAGAATAGAAAAAGTAATCAAAAGATGTGACCCACACTAGAATTAATTCATTTTTAGTTATTAATTAAAGACAGCTCTAAGCAAATGTGATTTTAGCCTTGATTTAAAGAAACTGTGTTTCAACAGTTCCATGAGATATTTCCATAAATCAGTCTTAGTGCTACACTTATCATCATCCATCAGCCATCAGAGGAGACGTCGGCGTCCTCTCCAGATGTTGGAGTGACAGCTGTGGACGTGTTCCATGAATTTATGGAATTAAAAACTCTTGGAATCATACATTGAAGCCTTACAACATAAAACAATTGCAAGGAACAATTCATGTATTCCTTAGTTCTTATGTTGTATTTCAAATCTTCTACACTATTGTACAGTGTTGATTCAGTTACGCAGGTGGTATGCACATCTGTGTCCACATTCCCAAAAATATACACAAAACAACTCATCACTGACTCACACAAAGCGATTTTCTGAAGGAAACAAAAGGTTTCAGCTGCATTGCCTTTTTATATCTGGAAGTAGTTGCAAAGATTTATCATCAAGATCATTCAACGGCTTAATCCTGTTCTTGAGTAATTTGTTTTCTTGTCTTGGTAGTAGGGGTCATTCAACATCAACAATAGAGTCATGGTCACCATGTACTTTGAGGCAAACAGCATTTAATCTGAAGTAGAACCAGGAAAACTGAGCACATCCCTCCAGTTTTAAAGTGCTTTACTGGCTCACTGCATTTCAGATGATGGACTTTAAAATGATTTTACAAGTTTATGTCACTGAACGGCCTAGTATCACAATACATAAAGGATCTGCTG
Source organism: Micropoecilia bifurca (assembly GCA_903067075.1). NCBI lineage: Eukaryota > Metazoa > Chordata > Actinopteri > Cyprinodontiformes > Poeciliidae > Micropoecilia > Micropoecilia bifurca. The sequence goes on along the minus strand of CAEGAF010135249.1, from coordinate 29,255 downwards.
TTGCTGAATCAACCTTCTAGATCACTCAGAGTGCAAATGCGCAGCACCGACAAGTCCAAATGCGCAGAAACAGAGAAAACATGCAAACAAAAAAAGACATGCAAACAAATGAAATGCAGCAAACAAAAAAGAGAGACGCAAACAAATGAAATGCAGCAAGGCTTAGCTTTAATCAGTCAAACCCATTTGCTCAGGAATAAATTAAATACTTTAGTGAACCAAAAAATTTAACAGCTATTACTTGGCTTAATATTTGTGTTTCACCTCCACTCATAGGGGAAAACTATCGGGGGGGTTTTAAACAATTTGCCGGGAGACATGGGTTCTCTCTCGGTGTCCCGAACCTGGAGCGCCCGGCTGACAGCTGGGAGGGGAGCTGGTTGCTAATGCAGCGGGAGCAATATTGGAATTAAGTGATCTATTGATAAACTGAGCAGATATTTCTGATCTATACATCTACGTTCTCGCCTTAAAACATTGTAGAAAATCATTTTGTGTCATTTTAAGTGTAATACAGCACTTCTGGAGCACTTCCGGTTTTCAGTACTTTTTATTTGCTGCATTTCATTTGTGGTTGTATTCTTTTTTGTTTATGGCTCTTTTTTGTTTGCTGCATTTTATTTGTGCGTGTGTCTTCTTTTTGTTTGCACGTTTTCTCTCTTGCTGCGCCTTTGCACCTGTCGGCCACCGTAGACTCTGCATCACCAAAGCCAGAACCAAACATGGAGAAGCTTCTATGCCTAACACACTTCCAGAAAACTGCAAAACAGCAGTAACACCAAGTTCCTTTAAATCAAGATCAAAAACCCACCTGCTTAGTGGCCATTGGAAGAAAAAACTCAGAGACAAAAATTAATTCTTTTAAGATTTAAAATTGGACACTTTCAGCGATTGTATAGATTTTGCAAGCATAATGGCAACGCTTTTTCCAGCCATTTTTCTTCAATTCCTCCTGTGGCCTTTGGTTTGCAGCTGTGTTTCACCCCTGTGGAATAAGTGCTCTTATTAGTTTAATATAATGGTGTGAACAGGAACTGCTTAGGTTATTCTAAATTTCCCAATATACCTCTGACTTCCTAATGGCTTCCAATTATTTACCTCTATAATTGCAAAGATTGCTGAACAATTTCTCCCTTTAATTTGACCTCCAGCAAGTCCTGGCTACAGCCTCCTTCTAATTCAATGTGCCAAGAAAAGCTGTACATTTATCTGGTATGCCAATCAGATAAATGTACAGAGACACAGATGGATTTAAATACACAGAGGCTAATCAGGGGAATGAGACACAGCTGGGGTCAATCAAGGGTAAGATGGGCAACACAGAGACTCAACTGACAGAAATCTAAATCCTCACAGCGTCCCCTCTGCCCCCAGGGTGGCTCCAAGACACCCTAAAACAAAAACAACCCAACCAGGGTAGGCGCAGGGGCGCTGGGGGGCGTTGGACGGGGTGCCAGAGGTCAGGGATAAACACAAAATAACTCAGTCCAGAAAATAGGCTAAACGGGCTAAACAGGCGGACCTACTGTGGCGGGTCCGGAGGCCCGTAACGGTGCCGGAGGCGAACCCGTGGCTTCCATAAAGAAGAGGTAATACAGAATTCACTATTCAACAACATTTTTATCAGTTCAATTCAATTTTGTAGATGAAATAATTATTAGTCATTTAACTCCAATAGAAACTTGAATAATTAGGCTTCCAATGCAGGCTGGACTGTTTGCATCAACTTGGTCTCTCTGTGTTTAGATCCATCAGGTTACCTGTTTCTTATGCCAGTGAATAAGAAACAGCCATCTGCTTCTTTTTTCAGATATAGATATCAGTAAACTAATTAAGCACTCACAACTCCTCACAAATTAGAAACTTTTCAGATGATTTGTCACAATCTCCTGACGCGGAGTTAACAAAGTGAAATACTGCCACATATTTTACTGCATGAGTGCATATGAATACAGTTAATCGGATTCTAAATTAGTCCTAAGGAGGCTCAGCGCCAGCTTAATGAGACTCGATCCTCAATGAAACATGTTCTCTCATTAAGCTGGGGTTGTTATGGTTCCATTCCACTTAGTTTGATCATGCATAATGTCAGTGAAGTAGGAATATTTATCTTCTAGGTTTTCTTTATTCAGTTCATATGACACACAATAGATTATTTTTCTGTGTGTCACATCACAACACTTACAAGTTACTGTCACACCTTTCAATACAGACAATACGTATTTTACCTCCTGAATGCAGTTCTAGTTAATAGACTCCTTCCTGTGGAGCTCTGTGTTACAATAGACTGATTATTTTTTTCAGTGGACTTTGCCAGGTGTCTGGGAGGCAGAAGGAGTTGCTCATTCAAGGCCATAATTGGCCTTGCTCTCAATTTAAAATAAAAGTATTCAAGCCTCTCATAGACTTCCAACATAGAATAAGTGAATTTTTCAATAAAGACAGCTTTGGCAGTCCAGGGTTATAATAGTTCTGGGGTTTTCATTATAGTTTAGTTTTTCACTGTGACAATTTGTTTGTCTAATTCAATTAGTTTTAATTAGTTTTGTGTTTCCTAGTTTTTATCAATCAATCAATCAATCAATCAATCAATCAATCAATCAATCAATCAATCAATCAATCAATCAATCAATCAATCAATTGGTCAAGTTTATGTGTACAGCCCATTTCAGCAACAAGGTAGTTCAAAATGCTCAACATCATAAAAACAGACACACACATAGTACACTTGTAGAACACAGTCAACTATTGTCAAGTGCCATCATTACACATCAGAATGTTGATTAATGTGTCATTGATTGGTTTTCAAAAGCAACTCTAAACAGGGGGGTTTTTAGTAGAGACTTAAAGGCATTCAGTGTTTCAGCTGTTTTGCAGTTTTCTGGGTGTATGATCCAGATTTGTGGAGCATAGAAACTGAACGCTAGTTAGATATTGTTTTTTTTTTTAGTCATAGTAGATAGCTTTTTCATATTTTGGTTGATTTGTGGGTGCAGAATTCAAAAGGGTCAAAGTGTTGTATTGTGATCGTACATACATCGTACTTTTATGTCTGGCTGGATTCAGATGTGTTTCCAGGGAAACAGTTATGTTGTCTACAGGTGCATGCGAGTTTCCAGGTATAAGTAATCTGTTCTGAGAGTGTAATTTCTATTTCTGCAGTTATAAGTTCAGCTGAGCTAATGGTTCTGTTGCCAAGCTACCATTTTAGACACAACGCTTCCACAAGTCTTTACTCAGGCAATTTGACCCCTCAGCCCTCTTCCATAACACACCATCCGTGATCCTGACTATGTTCATGAATAAAAATATATTCATCATAATATATGGAGCCCAAAAATGGTTTTCCTCAAACAAGAATTGGCTCTACAAATTCACTGCAAAAAAAAATCAATTTAATCAAGAATTAAAAGCATATAAAAAAGAGGAAAAAACACACTAACCAATCACTGCTTTTTACAAGCTAAATGTGCATTAGCTCTAAACTGGGAAACATGTTCAGGGACAAAACTCTAATTTGTGGATAAATGAAATGTCCCAATCTCTAGTACATTATGAGGTTGAGGAGTTTTAGGAAATGCGGACCTCATTCATGGAATTTGTAAACTCACCTTAAATATCACTGAACACATATTAATAGGTACCTCTACAGCCCTGCTGCCACCTTATAGTAAATCAGAGTCATTGGTTAAGGAAGATTGAAGATGGCAGAACAAGATGTTTAGATTTACTTAACCATCTAATCTGCTCTGTCTTTGTTATGTCTGGCTTCCTGATCATCTGCTCAGGGTTGAGAATGGTTGGGGGTGATGTTGTATGCTCACAGTTGTTTCCATTATTGTTGTCTGTTAGAAATGAAAAAAAGTTCAACACATTTCTGAAACTAAACATAATAAAACAAATGAAGCATACGTGTAGCTTCATTCCATTAGATCATACCTTCACAAACTACTGAGCCAAACGGCTTAAACAGGTTTTTCTACTATTCCAGTAAATCTTGGAGGGGTGTTGTTCTGTTTACAGGTGTCATTTAAAGCTAAAATGCAGAAGTTTAGAATTTCCGCTTTTTCCTAACTGTTCAGTTGTGTTCATTACGTCTGTTCTGTATCAATAGCCGTCAAACTGACATAGTCTTTGCTTTACTTGTTAAAAGAAGAAGAAGGAAGTCGGCTGTATTTTGTCAGTAAATGATTATCAGCATCTACCTCTGTGCAGAGGAATGAGGAAGTTCAAAAGCAGCAACAAAAAGAGGAAGACAGTCTCTCACTAACATACAGGTGGAACCTCTCATGGACTCAGCACCAGCTTTTGTGAGGTTAGAATCTTATAATTGCTATGCTTTCTTTTTGCTATGTAATTTTCAACACTTTAAAAACTTTAGTCATTAACTATAACTTTTTGTTTCTGCTCAGGCTTTTCTAACATAGCAATGGCTACAGCAGTCTTCCCAAATTGGACGACTCCTCCACATTGTGTGGGCTCCCCAACTGAAATGAGAACTCAGGGTGGCTCAGAGAACAACCTGAAGTTTATTTGTGAGTTTAGGCCTGATGAAGACAACAGTGTAAACAGGGATTTTGAGTCTGTGACCGTCATCCTCCCTGCGCAGTGCAGCATCAGCCAGTTGAGGCTACGCATCTGCATGAAGGTAAATTCACTGTTGTGGCTGATTTTTCAGACTTTTTATGAAACACTTTATTACTCTTACTTGTGGAATTTCTCAAACACCTTACTTGAGTAAACATGACTTTGAGTAGTCCCACTGTTACTTTAGTATGGTTTCTGGCTACTTACGTCTGGTGTTGTTCTATGAACAGTGCTGAAATGTCTGTCTCCATCTTCTCAGGCACAAGAAGAAAACTGCCATCCTGATCCATTTGCAATATTGGATCCTGAGAAATACATCCTGTTGTATGCCAGAGGGGACGACTGGTATGAAGCCCATGATGACTGTCAGATCATCCGGACATTAGATATCCCATGGTCACATGATGATTCTCCATGTCTAGTGGCGCACATAGTAGCAAAGCCTCTGATTGCCGGTGATTCAGAACAAAAGAAAAATCAACACGAGTGTTTGACTTACTTAATTGGACATGATCTGGACAATGAGGCGTCAGACAGACTTGGTGAACTTACATTCACCCGCAGGAAGTTGGCATCTCCACGAAAGCTGGAGCTGAGGAATCGGGATAAGGTTCTGTATGCCACAGAGCCCTGGGTTACCCAGGCACCCATCCCTAATGAGCTGGAAGAATGGCTAAACAGGAAGCTTTGTCTCACCCTGCACTACATGAACAAGATCAGCTTCAGCATACAGGTTGATTTGAAGGCAACTCCAGATGTTCTTCTTGAGGTTTTTAGAAGGGTTATGGCAGACCAAAGGGTCGAATATAACACTTCTGAAGAGTTGGTTTTTAAGGTCTCAGGTAGGGAGGAGTTCTTGTGTGGTGAAAACTGTCTTTGTGATTTCCTCTGGGTTCGACAGTGCTTGAAAGCCAATCAGGATCTCCACCTTTCTGTTGTTCCTGTCTCACAACTTGCTACAGATAGTGTCATATTTGTAGACTGGCCACTTGTTGATGGTTTCAGTGGTCAGTTCAGCTCCCATGATGATCTTAGTCTTCTAGGCAAAGATCTGGATGACATCTTCATGATTTCTTTGTGGGACTGCAACAGAAAGTTCAGAGTGAAACTGCTTGGCTTTGATATTCCACAACTGCCAAACAAGCCCCCTCAGTCTGTCTATGTTGAAGCATCCATACTTTATGGCGGCAAAGTCCTCTGTTCAGTTTCCTCTCTTCCCAAGCTCTTTGGAGATGAAGTACTTTGGAACGAGTGGCTGGAATTTGACATTCTCCTCCGGGACCTGCCTCGTGGAGTCAAGCTGAGCTTTACCATTAATACCTGTACTAGCGACGTATCTCCAACAACCAAGGACCCAAAGCCAGGATCATCCAGAGATTCCAAGGTTTCAGTCAACAAGCATACAGACACTCAGAAAGGAAAGACAAAGATCCTTTACTTCGTCAACCTCCTTCTCATAGATCACCGGTGAGTTTTAGAACCGTTTTAGAACATTAGTTAACATTTAGAGTTAATTCAGTCATGTGGACACGAACTTTAGCATTATATTGTATTTCTCTTAATAAATCTTTGGATTTTCCTGGATTTTGCATTAAAGAGCTACACGATGGTGTCAATTTATTGACCCATGCAGGTCCTGACCCACACACATGTTGTGGAGCAATTTTCCTGTAAGACTGGAAACACATTGACACCACCCAGAATGAGCAGGAGAATGTAGTTGGGGAGTTGAAATTCGGAGTTTCAATGACAATTTATACTAAATGTTGTATTTTGTTGTCAAAACGTACTTAAATGGATGAGAACAGCACAGTTTATAAAAGCTATTGAACTTTGATGTGATTGCTCATTCCTACAGGTCTGTCCTGAGTCAGGGTCCCTACACCCTGCACATGTGGTCCTATCCTGACCTGGAGGACGGAGCCATCACCTACCAAGCCGATAAGCTGTCCTCCGCTACAAACCCACATATTGATGAATCCATGGCCATTAGCTTCCTTCTAGATCGCTACAGCTTCCCTGTAGTCCTCCCAAACACCTTTAGCCACAATGACGGGTCTGGCAGTCCAACCTCTGACCTTTTCCCTGACAAATCTACTTCCTCAACTCAGTGCACTTCACCCATCCCTGATTCTCTTTTTTCACATGAGAAATTCCTTCTGCCTCCAAAGACTGAAAGGGTAAGTCTGAGGTCCCCATCACCCGTCTTTAACACCAAGAGGGATTACCTCAAGAGGTTTCGGGAGGAGAGTGTCCAGTATGGCTCCAACCTTCCCCACTTCTTGCGTAATATTAACTGGCTGGATCGCAGAGCGGTGGAGGACGTGCACTGGCTACTGGGACTCTGGGATCCTGGGGAACTGGATGTACATGTGGCGCTAGAGCTGCTAAGTATGGATTTCCCAGATGAGATTGTCAGGAAACTAGCAGTAAGGAGACTGGAGAGTCTACCCAATGATGACGTGCTGAAATATTTGTTACAGCTGGTGCAGGTATGTTTGTGATCTTCATGTGAAAAAATGCATAGTTACATGTATGGAAACACAGTTCTTTGCTATCTTTAGAGTGGAATCTACTGAGAGACAACCAGGAAGTGACCAAAACATTTCTGTATTTGCAGACCCTGAAAGTGGAGCCTTACCACGACAGTTTTCTTGCTCGGTATCTTATTCAAAGAGCTCTGCGGGTGAGTAATGTGACTTCATGGTTTCACTTGATATATCAAATGAAGCTGTGCAACAGTGTGTTGATTTATTGCTGCTGCACCTTTGAATTGTTTTCTGTTTACTCAATTAAATACAGTTAAAGTATTAAGTTTCAAGAATAAATATTGTGATGGGAAAAATACATTTTGGCTTAATGTTTAATTTTGGTCTATGCTTCAAATAAACCATTGTAACACCTTGGTTCTGTGTTTAGACTCTCTGTTGAGGATTTTCCACTATGTTTTGTCTCATTGCGTTGTTAATGACATAACTTTACATGAAATCATCTGTCAAACACATGACCTTCCGCTTTGATCAATATTACTATAATTTCCAAATTATTAGTGCCCCCTAATAAATAGACTCATTCAATATGAATCAGAATATTATTGAAAAATGTATTTATTTTAGTAACTCTGTCATCAAGTTAAACACATTATTTAGATTTATTAGATAAAGACTATGTTTCAACACCTTTATTTCTCTTAGTCAAGATTGTTTTCTTCTAACAGCCACCTTTTTTTATTTTTTTAAGATGGCTGCATTCACACCAGCCATGTGTATGCTTTAATCAAACTTGTGAAGTTTTGTGAAGATTGTGAAGTTTTTACTAAAACATTTACAGGAAAGCATAGAAAGTTTGTTTGCCTGGAAAATCCGGCTCATTTAGGGATGTGTGAATGTGCATGCGAATGCAAATGGTAAACGAACCTGAGACTGTTCCAAAAGTAGTAAACGAACTGCAGGGCATTCTGGGCAAATATAACCAAGCCAAACACACCAGTGTAATGGTAAAGCGAGAAATGGCTCATGATCTCTCACTAAAGACAAAAGAGAAATTCTACAACTGCTAAAATCTGACACCACTCCATTTTATTTACATGTCATGAAGAAGGAAGTCACGCTCAGCCTCTACTTCGAGGTTTTCATGTAGTTTCCTCCAGTAGTTCTTGGTGCAGTGGCACCACAGGTGAGTCGCTGAACAGGTTTTTCAAAGGCAGATTATGATTAGATTATGTCACACAGTGCAGTGTGAAAGTGGAGCACACCATCTGAAAATGTCATAAATGATGCAATTTTGGTCCCTGCATCAAAAAATCAAACCGAGGAGAATCAAACCAAGTCTTCTGGACTATCAGATGTGAGAACACCTGATAGTGTCAGATGTTTGATGTTTTCTAAATGGACTGAAATAAACTGCAATTTTAAAACCATGGAATAAGAGATGGAGATGGAGTTCCATTTTCTTTTTCATCCATATGCATGTCAGTGGCTGACCTTGGGGTAAATCTGAGAGTCACTTCAATAAAGATGAGCAGCTGTCTTAAATGTTCTGTCACTGTTAATATTCTGTCTCACAAGAAAAGAGAAAAAGTATTCACAATAGAATCTTTTAACATTATAGAACTTGAACGGCCTTGATGGACTTACCAGACTAATGGACATAATTTCCTTTCTAAAGTCCTTGTTTAGTAATTGCCTTCTTGACATTCTATTAACATATGCTTCTGTTCCAGAGCAGCAAGCTGCCGAACGCTCTTCTATTCATAGACGTGGTCCTGCTGATGTTCTACTTACCCTCTCAAACCTAATTATACCCATTTGTTTTTTCTATCACTGTATGCTGAAAAAATATTTATTTTCCATAAAATATTCCGTTTAGTTCAAAACGAACTTTGTCAGAAGCCTAGTCAAGATTTTGATTAGTTATTTCACTGTATATTTCCATGGATTTATTTCTTAAGTTTTAGCTGTTGTGAGGTTTAAGAGAGAAAAAGAAGCAGACACCATCTGAACTATGTAGTTTTGTGGTGCAGCAGGTGAATTTATATTTTTACCATACAACAATTACCAATTCTCATTAAAGCATAAATCATGATGTTGTCTTTTACATGGCAAGGATATAGTGATGTACATAACAAAACACCAGAATGTGGATTTCTTTTATCACAAAGCCTTCACAATGTTAAGATTATTTTTGATCATTTGCCAGCTTCAACCTAAGTTAATTAAATTTACTTGCAGCATGTTAATTAAATTAGGTATATCTATTCAAAAGATGTCAACTTTCGAGATAGATGTTGATTAACTTAGTTTAGTCAAAAAAGAATTTCTGGGTATTTCGTTTGCTTTCTCGGAATGATAAAATAGATTATGACATGTAGACACCAGCTCAGTTAATCACATGCTGTTTTCACTTGGCTAATGGAGGAAGCAATGTTTACTCACTGAATGTTTTCTGTGAGCATTTTTATTCAGGAATAAATGAAACTCTGGACCTAAGGGGCAAATAAACATTTTTGAGCTTTACTTTATGTTATGTTATTCCTTCATCAAAACATATATGCCTTGATTTGTTTGTATAGGTTTGAGAAATCTTTTATTTTCCATGGCAATCATTCAGCACCAGGGTAGACTTAGCACTGTCTCTGAGGCTCAGCTCCTCCTCTGAGCTGCAGCTCCAAACTCCTCATATGAGGAACTTCTTATATGAGAAGTTGGTGAAAACATTCTTACAAGATTAGTATAGGAGTGATGCTGGGATGTCTTATAGCTGGCTGCTGGCTGCTATGAAGTTATAAAATGTAGTGGTTTAAAATTCCCGTGAGTGAATTTTAAACCACTCACGGGACATTTCTTTTAGATGATTTAAAAACTTTTACCTGATTGTGAAGTTTTTACTAAAACATTTACAGGAAAGCATAGAAAATTCACATGGGACTTTGTCAGGAATAACAAAAGCATATTTCTTCCCCCAGCCCTAAATACATCACCGTTGATAATTTTGACACAGACAGCTGTTTCTCTGAGGATCTCACTCTTTTCTTTCTCTGCAGAGCAAGAGAATCGGCCACTTCTTCTTCTGGTATGTGCGCAGTGAGGTTGCAGGGTGCCCATACTTCCGCCAACGCATGGCAGTGATTCTGGAGGCCTACCTGCTGGGGTGCGGCCAGGCCATGATCAACAGCTTCACCCAGCAGGTGCAGGCGGTGGAGGCCCTGCAGGAAGTCGCGATGATTATCAAGAGATTGTACCCAGACAAAACAGATCTTCCTTCCTCAGGTTGGAGATCCAATTATGTAAATATTTCTTGTGGTGTCTGAAAGCTTTCATGCCTCTTTGCTAACATGACCTTTAAGATAAATACAGAGTGTGACTCCTCAGAAAAGCATCTCAAACTTTAAATCATAATACATTACAAAGATGCTTTGACCATCTGTGTGATGTTCAAACCTGCTTTAAAATCCCAACACAGCTTTCTCTAACTTGTTTGTTGTATTCTTTGCTCTTGATGTTGTTAGTTCTCTAATCTTCTCCAAACAAACCTCTGAGGCTTTCAGAGAACAACTAGTTTTAGACGCAATAGATGGATAGAATACTTGCAAAAGATTTGGTTATTATTTACATAATTTTTCATCCACTTGACAACTACACACTGCACTGTGCTGGATATGTGTGTTGATCCCATAAAATCTTAATAAAACACCATATAAACATAGAAATAACTATACAAAGTTTTATATTGGAAAACCGAATAACAATGGCACCTTGGTCAGTCTAGTGTCAGATTTAATACCACACTATTGGATAAAAGAGAGCTGTGAGAACAACCTTCCAGGCCTTTCAGCCAGATATCTATAGAAAGAAAAAGTGGGTAATATATAATGATTATAGCTCATATTTAGTGACCTGAAAATCAGATTTAATGGGAAAGAGTTGAAGCTAAAGCACTTTTCAGTTTCTTACTGAAGACCTGCTAACGAAATGTGAAGCTGCAATCATTATGTCCTAAAAGACATTTAAATGGTTACCAACGGTGACAGGCTAAATGGAAGAACTTGAGGATGGACAGATGGACTTCAGTGTAACCACAACCCAGGATGCATGTGTTACAGAATGAGGCAAGGGAGCAGATCCAAAACAACCGTTGGAGATACAAAGTCAAGGCAGAAGTACAAGCACACATAGTAGTGGAACAAAGAAATGCAAGACGTGAGTCAAGAGAAGAAACAAGCCACAAGGCCTGGAGGAAGAACCAGCTCTGCCATGACCTGCACCAATGCCACATGCTGAAATCTGCAGCAAACTGGCAGCAAACTGGCTGCCAAGAGACAGAGCCATAGCTTCCCTAACCTATATGGCCAATTGGTTACCCAGTGGGACCAAGCAACATTTACTATTGTGCTACCCAATACATTGCGCACACTAGGCAAATCAAGAGGGGAAGGAAGGATTTCCTGTGACAACAATCCTACACCATCAGTATTTCCCACCCCCACAGGGACTGCATCAGCTACCAGCCAATAAGTCTCCTGAATCACACCATGGAAATTTATTAAATACCAGCCCCAACCAGTGTGACTTCATCAGAGTGTGGCACTGTTGACTCCACCTGTGTACTGATGGAGAGGCATTGGGGCAAAGGTCAAGACAGTCCACATGGCCATCTGTTACGCCCCAAGGTCTAGGGGTCCAGGGGCGATAACATAAAATGTATCCAGATGAACAAATAGAGTGTAAAATGATTTATTACATGAAAAAGTTTCACAAAACAATATAATTTAACCCAATTAAAGCAAAACAAAAGGGATTACCAAACTCAAGAATGTCAGGTGTAAATTAAAGAGATAAAAGGGTTCAAACAAGTCCATTCAAAATAAACTCAAAATAACCCAAAAGGGGAAAACAAAAGAACACACAAAGGAAATGCTACGGGGAGCACCAAGCTTCCCAACCACAAGCTTCTAATTTACAGTATATAGCCAAATAGAGCAAGGTCAAAATTACTAAACTGGAAAAACAAGAACAAACAAGACCAAACTAGTTTGAAAACCTGCCTAAAGCAGTTGCAAATACCAAACCAGGGGGACAGCTTCACAAAACCTCTTCGAACCAGCTGCCCCACTAGAGGAATGAATTCAGGAGCCTTTTATAGGGTGCAGGTGGGCCTCATCAACGTCTGATTGGCTTGACAATCCTCTGCTGGTCCAATGGTGTAACTGCTCTCCAGCAGCCTTCAGACAGCCAATCAGGAAGATGTGGTCCCACAGCTGATCCTGCATAACAAAAGGGAGCCTGCACAGCCTCAAGAGGCCAGGGGCTGTAACACTATCATGTACCTGGAAAAAGCCTGCAACTGAAATGTCCTAGAAAAATGTCCTAGACATTTTTCATTTTTTTCCCCTAGACTCTAGGACATTAGACAAAGTGCCTTACTTGGTCTAATGTATCAAGACACCTTAAAGTGTGGTTTGATACCCAGTAGGACCATCGCCTTCTTTAGACGTCATGGTCAGTGCCCTTCAGGAGTCCTCCCTCTTGCTTTTGCTGTTCATCTTCTGTATGGAAACATCAACAGCAGACTTGCAATGAACACCCTCATAGATTCTCCTTTACACTTATGATGTAACTGCTGGTCTGACACAGAGCGACCAGCAATGGACGATTTCACTGAAACATGAAGCAACCAAACGAAATAAAATGGACTGAAGCTGAACATAGTCAAAACTGAATGCAACCCCCAAACTGGTGTCCCAAACAAGATTGATGAACAGAAAATAGTAAAGACCACGACGTTCAAGTGTTTACTTGCACTGACCAGATTCGACCATGCTTTGAAAGTACAATGTGAGACGAGGACTCAAGGTGGTTAGATTTTTAAAAATGGTAAGTATTATAATAGCATAAATTAAATTCTTGCTGAAAAATGTTGCACAAATGCTTGACACCGATTTCGTTGAATTTGAAGAAAGTGGCGGCCAACTTCAATGATGACCTTTACACTTGAGGTCATGCTTAATGTTAGAACCTGGAACCGAACAGAACCCTTTTGTGAACTTCTGATGTGCAAAATAATTTTTATCTTGACTTTTGTCTCATCTCAAAATCTCTCATTTTGTAAAATTAACAAATGCACAACTTTTTTTTAAACGAGCACCTGGTGTAATTTTGGATCGGACACACTTTGTGGGATTGTATTTAGCTGTGCGTTAATCCCCTTTTCTAGCCATCTGTGTTTCTTCTCTTTAATGTTAATTAGGAAACAAAATCCCACTTCCACACTGTTGGACCAGGCTTGTCTGTTAAGATGAAACCCTCTGCACACCTGCTGCTCTCCTGACACTTAGCAGAAGTAGAGATTTTCACTCCACAGATTTGCCAAACGCAGTCAGCTTGTGTCAAACTTACACTAACAGGCTGATGAATGTTTCAACATTAAAGTTTTTTTCTGAAATGAATCTCTGTTGTTGCTTTTTCTCAGCTCCACTCAAGCTGCAGGAGCTCCTCAGAAGCAGTAATCTGCCAAATGAATTCCTGTTGCCCTTTGACCCCCGCATCAAAGTGGGAGGGATTCTGGTAGGTCTTGTTACAGTGAGGTTCTTTGTGTTAGAAAATGAGGTGTGCATGGCTCAGACATCGTGCTGAATAAACAAGTTTTAGTCCTGTGGTTTTATTTTTTGATTTTACCAAAATATATTTAGATTTTTGTATAATAATCATTCTTAACAGCCAAATTTTACCCAGTATATGTGGCCAATATCAGGTCTGAATTGTGCAAAAGTGACTGAACTTGACCGTCTGGGACAAATTTTAATTCAAATTTGTCCGTTTTGGACCTTTTGAACAAAAATCAATGCAGGGAACTCAAGAGAAGACGGTGAGATCTACACTGATATAAATAAACGACGAGGAAATATTTAAAATATAAACACAATAAATCAAAAGCTAAACACCCTTGGATTGTATTTATAGGGTAGAGAGTTTGGGTTTTCTACCAGATCATAGTAAAGTGGTGACTTGTGTGATATACGGCTGTTGTTTAGAAATGAGCTCTAAAAGGCTTTTCCAGGTTGTGCAGTGGAGAATTTCTATTCAGTTCTCCACTGTGCTCCTTGGAGAGTTCTGACAATCTGAGTTTTAGTCAATCTCATAAGAAGTGTCAAACAAACCCTGTATATTCAGGCAAACCTTTCTTAAAGGATGTAAAGACAAAAAAGAACAAACGAAGTCAAACAACTAATAATTTGCTTAGTAAAGGAATCGATATTTAAAATGTTCAAATCCTCCTTCAGAGAAGATCAGTAAGGGTTTACTGGTTAAGAACTTGGCTGGTTCTTACAGTGGTTGAAGTGAAGCAGATTCTAAACTGGAGTCCAAAGAAAAAAACTAATAGGATTTTTCTGACTCCTTCTGCTGCAGCTGGACAAATGCAAAGTGATGGCCTCAAAGAAGAAACCTCTGTGGCTGGAGTTCTCACCAATGCCATCACCCACCTCCATCACACCCGTAGGGATTATCTTCAAAGAGGGGGACGACCTCCGACAGGACATGCTGGTCATCCAGGTCATACAGATCATCTGCTGCTTTTATTTTCTCAAAGAATATTGTTTTACTTTTGATTGAATGATCATGGATTTGTTTGCCTTCATGTTTAGACCTTGGTGGTGATGGAGTCCATCTGGCAGGAACAATCTCTGGACCTCAACCTGATTCCATATGGATGCATCTCTACAGGACACAACATCGGTAGACAATACAATACATATATGTTTCTTTATGCTTAGATAATTTTATTTAAAAGAAATGCTTGCTGTTACTCTCTGAGGCACACAGGAATCTTGATTGCTTATTTAGGGAGAGAGAAGGAAGATTAAAATTGATGTCCAACTCAGGGTCAGAACAGGATGAAATACACCTAACAAACAAGTCAGTCAAGTTATGTCCATTCAAAGGAAAATTCCTTTTTCAAGGTTTCAAGATAAAAATGAATTTTTGTTTTTTAAATTCGATATTTTTTTGACAGAAATTAACTTTTTCAAAGTGTTTCTAAATCATCTCTTTCCAAAGGGATGATTGAAATAGTGAGGAATGCAGCGACCATTGCTGCAGTGCAGAGAAGCCATGGCGGAACGACGGCAGCCTTCAGAAACGACGCTCTGTTTGAGTGGCTCAAGTCCAAGTGTCCACTCCAGGAAATAGTGAGTGAAACAGAGGCAGAAATACTTTTCATTACAGATTTGAAAGCACAGTGAAACTTTTTGTTGTTGATACAATCAAAACATTTTCTACTAAGTAAAACCTGGCTTAGGTTTAAATTGATTAAACTAGTACAAAATTGGAAAACTATAAGGGCGTTTCCATGCCTTTATTCTGTCCGGGTCCCATAGATTCAGACACACTGTTTTACTTTTACTGTAAAATAAAACAAGTCTAAATCCGTGCATTTTTGCCTTCTAATTAACACCAATGATCTTCTTTGTAGGTCTATTACGTCAAAATAGAATGAAATGTATAAAACAGTGAAATTTCAAAGGATGTAAATACTTTTGCAACACCAGTTAAATAAAATGGTAATTTTTGAGTCTCCACCCACACTCCAAATATTAAATGCAGATCCATGGATGAAATCTTCAGAAAAAAAAGAAAATAAAACAAGTGCAGTTTCAAGTCAGTCAATTATTATCCTTACTTAAATTTATTATATAAAATATGACCTTTTGGTCCATCTGTCCAGTCCAACTCAGGCATTTCCAAATCATCAACTTTATTGTCCTCATTCTCTTCCCTGCTGAAATGATGCTTCTTATTGTCCTTTTGGAAGACCCATTTGTGCCCACAAGCTTTCATTTTCTCCATAGTATGCAAATATCTGAACTCAATTTTATCATCCAATTAATTTATGAATGGCCTATTTTATAACATGGCTTTGGACTCCACTGAGCTTTAGAATAGTGAATAATGGCATCGATGCCAGGGATGCTCTGGAGCCACAAGTGGCTCGTTGAACACAAAGGCTCTTCAACATAAATTTAATAAGAAATGCTTACTAAAGGTTTTTTTCATAATAAATTGATTTCCCATGACAGAATAACACTAAAAATGGCAGTGACATTGTTTTAGATCTATTTTGTCATTTTGTTTTTCTCTCATTTTCCATAAATTGAAACATCTCACAGAAAGAACCTTATTATTTCCTCCATATAATTTTTTCCCCTTTGTTTTAGAACCTAAAAACAGAAATATAACTGGGTTATTTTTTAAAAACTCATAAAGTAGATATTTGTCAAAAAATGTTAAGTTGTATTTTTAAAAATAAATAAATTAAGAAGAAGGTCAAGTAACACTTGTGGCTCTAAACTAATCATACTTTGCTGGACTAAAAGCAAATATGGCTCCTAGGATTGCATAGTCTGCTGATGTCGGCACTAGAGGATTAGATTTTGCAGATACCTATTTAATTTAATTCCTAAAGAATCACCACATAGAAATTGAATTTGTTACCAGAAAATAATTGAAGAAGATTAGAGGACCTGCTGCTTCATGTACTCTCAGACTGCTGTTCTTTTTGTGACTGCAGCACTATAAGACAGTGGAGAGGTTTGTGAAGTCCTGTGCAGGATACTGTGTGGCCACCTATGTCCTGGGAATAGGAGACAGACACAACGACAACATCATGATCACAGACCAAGGTAAGCAGCACGTTCTGTCGGATGCTTGTGCAATAATAAAATTTAAAAAAAAAATAAAAATAAACATTTTTTTAATTAAATGTTTATTTAAATTAATTTTAAGAAAGTGATAGAGTAATAAAAACACTTAAGAGGAATGAAGTTCTGTGATGGATAAAACCAAACTCAGATTTTCCTTTGCCCTTCCTCCTCACAGGAAACTTGTTCCACATCGACTTTGGTCACATCCTGGGTAACAGGAAGCACTTTCTTGGAGTGAGCAGGGAGCGGGCACCGTTTGTCCTCACACCCGACTTCTTATATGTGATGGGCAGGCTCAAAGGTGGAAACAGCCTCTATTTTCAGCGGTTCCGGGTACGAAGATCTCACTCTGTGTGTGAATGTGTGCTTTAGCTTTGACTGGAAAAAAAGTTTGAATGTAAAGAAGTGAGAAGTGGAGTCATCCTTTACTTCCTTTTGAGTAGCAAATAATAAAGATTTGTTTTTGTTTCTTTATTTACTTTTTGTTTAATACAATTCACTTCTATTTAAAATACAAAAAGATCGAAATGTACTTATTCATAGTTTTTTATTCATCTAATTAAAACAATTGAATAATTTATTTAAAATACAACCCATGAATTCAATCTTCATGTGCACATATCTGCAAATTAATAATTAGGGCTGAAATGAGTAATTGGATTAGGTGTGATTAATCAATTATTAAAATAGTTGCTAATTAATTTAGTAATTAATTGCTAACTAGAGTGTCCTGACTTAACAAATGGCCCATTTTTGAAACAACACATTTAGAGCAGTAATTAACCTAAGATTATATAAAAAGACTTATACATTTGTTATTTAAGATAAAAAAAACATTTTGTTTGTTAAAAATGGCAAAGTTTTTATACTCATTTTAGGCAATAAAATGTTTATTTTCTTATTTAAAAAATGAATTGAATTACTTTTAATAGTATTTTTATACATTTCTCATAAAAGTAAAATAAGCTTAAGTAGTTGCATGAAATTTGCAGGTGTCAATTTTTTATCCAGTTACATCACTTATTAGAATAACAGATTACTAAAATAATCTATCAGATGCAGGTAAGTGATATTATAGCTGACAATTAATTGTATTCTCCATATGCTTTTCCATGTATTTTTTTGTATCAGGATACCTGCAGCCAGGCCTACCTCTTACTGCGCTCCCACTCCCGTCTGCTGGTCACCCTGTTCTCCCTCATGCTGCTCACCGGCATCCCGGAGCTGAGTGCCGCCGAGGACATGCGCTACCTGCGGGAGGCGCTGCAGGAAGACCAAACTGAGGCTGAGGCCAAGGAGCATTTCCTCCAGCGGATCGCAGAGTGTGAACATCTGGGCTGGACCGTACAGGCCAACTGGTGGATCCACATGGTGGCAGGCATCAGATAGAATGTGCAGGAAGTCGGGAAGCAAAATGTCTGATTTGTATTTAGGTTTTGAGAAAATGATGTTGTGTTCACGCCTAGTCTGACTTCTCTGAATCGTGCCTAGCTTGTCAGGCTATGTTACACTTTTCTGTCTTTCATCATCTTTTTGAATTCCCTGAAACTGACTATTTTACATGTGGATGTGCTCAGCGCTCTATTACTTGTTGGAGGCGTGGCTTCTGATATTTTAAATTTACCCAGTCACTAATGTTTGTCCATGACTTTTGTAATACAACAGTTTTACGCTAAGAAGCTTACTAGAAATTGCTTGTTCTGTAAACGAGCATCAGAAAAAAGCCAGCAGAATGAGGAGGCTGTTGATGTTACCTCAACATTTGGAAGCGTGATCAACACGGACTGACAGCTTTGTTCACTTCCTCTACTACCACTGATAAAACTACAGGCAGACCACAATTCTGAAAATCAACAATAATATTGATTTTCTGTACAGTGACAGAAGTTCTGCGGTGAACGTCTGTTTGCTAAATGGCCTGGTAAAAATTCAATGCACTTCAATGGGAGAAAGCCTAAACAGAGCAGTGAAGTGTGATGTGAATCAAGTGGAATTGCGTTGGAAGCCAAGGGTCAGGTTACCAGATATCAGCACAGTACGTTTCTTAGCAGGGACAATGTATGTTGTACTGTTATAAAGACTAGATGTTTTGATTTATTTCACCATGCCAATATATAATTAAATCTGATGTAATGTACAAAATACTGTCGATCCATAGTAGATGGCATCTCAGTTTCCTTTAACTTATCTTGAAAATAATTTTAAAAAGACAAAACACTGAGCCTCACTTGTACATTGCCAGGTTTTTATTTGTCTTGTTTTAAATGTCTTCTCCGACGCTGTTGTGACCGGATCTGTTCTTTCATGTGATTGATAAAGTATCTATTAGACCAAGTGGTGTCTCGAAATCACTTTTCTTCGGATCGAAATATAATTTTTGTGAAGAGAGTCGAAAGGTCGAAATAACTATGCTTTGAGCAAAAAGCTGTAAAAGAGCTGAATTTGGAGAGATCTGAAGTTAGTAAATCTTAAGAGTGGAAAATAACTAATACAATATACTATCTAACTATATATCTAGCCTCTCAGAAATTAAGCCATTTTTATATATAAAAAAATCACACTTATTTTGAATACTTTGAATAAAAAATATTTCTTTTTTTTTCTTCGATGTTTGGCAGATTTATTTAATTCTTTCTTTTTGCTTTTTCATATTGATATTTTTTAAATACAAATGTTTCTTTCATGATTTCTTTAGGGGGGACAATTCAAAACGTATCCAAGGTTGCGGACCCCCGTCCCTCGCACCCCCCAGAGATTTCCACCCATGGGTGTCAGTATTCAGTGACACCCATGTCACAGTTTTGAATGTGTCCAAACGCTCCCTGACACCTCATTTACCCATCACTACCTTAAGGAGCCCACAACCGGTCATATGCCATCCAAAAACTCGAGGAGACACAGAGAGCACAAACACAGGTGGCTTGAAGTACCATTGAAGGCAAACACTCAGGCTCCTCTTACTCTCAGGCAGGTCAGGCTGATAGATGGCAGCCAGTGGATCAGCTGCTGCCTGGCTCCCTCTGGTGGACAAGTGTGGAAATTGAGAACCCAACACAGAGCCCAAAATCCAGCCTCCCAATAAATACTAATTCAAGAAGATATCCATCCATCCATTTTCTTTACTAAGGGACCCTTGTCCCTTAGTGGGGGCCTATCGCCAGCTAACGTTTCGGGCGAGAGGCGGAGTTAATTCAAGATATCAGTAATGTAATTCTGATTGATCAGACTGTTATTGTAAGATATCTTAAGTAGAAAAGCTTCCTAACTAAATATATCTGTTTGATTTGGAGATATCATAAAGTGAATTTTGACAAGTCGTTATTTGCTTTTACGATATCTACAATTTAATTTGCACTAGTCAAAACGGTATATCTCCTACATAAAAATACATTTGATATCTTGAACTATGGTGTCATTCAAGATATATTTTTATTAGAATAACTAGTCAAAACTAAGAACGAGATATCTTGAATTTACTTTGTGACTAGTCAATTCAATTGTAGATATCTGAGATGTGTGTTTCACATATCAGTAATTCAATGTAGATATCTTAATTTGAAGAATCCACACAATTCAATGGTAAATCTGACAGTCGTAATTTAATTAGAAATATATTTCGCCTCGTCAAAATATAATAGAGAAATCTTAATTTACTAATACGTCTAGTCATAAACCAATTTCAGATATCTGCGATAAAATCCAATTTAAGTTAAAACAGCTTGCCATACAGTCACGTCCTCGGGCCTTGGAGCAGGCCGCGTGAGGCCAATCTGAAAGCTGATTGGTTCAAATAAGTGTTCTGCTGCTGTCTCTTGCTGAACGAGGCCTGCTGAAGGCCTGGGCAGATTAGACGGACCTGGCAACGAGCAGAGACTGACCTCTAATATGTAATATGATAATATGAAGCAGCGCAGACAAAAGAAACATTACCAAAAAAAAGAGAGAGAAAGAATAGACTACTGGAAGTAAATCAAGAACATTTTACTGAACAAACATTAACGTTTAGATTGTAGATATATGTTAAGGATCCTGATAGAATTCAGGCCTACAGGGAAGGCTTACATCCTTGAAACGACTGACTTTTGAAGTGTGAATCAATTATTTGAATTTTTCTCTTAGACCACAACAACTTTTCTTCTTCTTCTTATTATTATTATTGAGGTGATAGTGTCTGAGGTGGAGGCAAAAAGAAAGATGCTGTTTGGCATTTCTATAATTAGTATTTTATAAATGACGGGCAAAAGCTCAATTTATGTGCATTATTTAGGCATTTTCACTTTTAGTTTGAACTAAAGCACAAATAGACGTCCCAAAAAGTTCTAATGCAAAAATATCCATTAGACAACATGTACCACATTTAGTTTTTTACATGCATGAATCTTTACATCGGCTAGTAAAATAATCAAGACAACGTTAAGAAGTTGACACTTGCACAACAATTATGAGTTTAGACACCCATTAACAATTACCTTACAAGCAAACACTGTAGCCACAACATCATGTGTCACATCTATTTTTTTTTCACATAAATTAAGACAATTTTATCACAACAACTGCAGATTCTTGGCAGTTGTGTAAACAGGATCTTCAGTAAGATTATTACAGTTTTATATTCAGTTTTTGCATAAAGCTACATGACTAAAACAACACAAGAAGCAACATTAATTGTAACTTCTTGAAGTTCTCAAACAGTGTCAAACCGAACACAGAGGGTTTTTTTTCAAAGTCTTCACAATGTACTCATGAATAAAATATTTCAACACTAATACATCTTTAAAACACTGCTGTGAAAATACACGTTTTTGGTCTATTTTAGATGCTTCTTTTTAGCTGCTATACAAAAATGCTGTTTTTATATATTCCATAAAGCATTCAGACTTCACCAAACCTCAGAGAGAGAAATAAGAAATGATCATATTAAAATTACTCCGCATTATAATGTTAATGTCAGTGCTGGATTCAGAGTTGTTCCTGATAAATGGACACCTTCTCAAGCAAATAACATTATTAGGAGAACATTAAACATAGCAGTTCTATTTTTTACATGATGAACTTGAATTGAGCACAACTCTTCCTGCTAGTTCAGAGACCAAAAGAAACAAACTCAGAAACTTTTCAACTAACTAAATCTGGCAACTTCTTTGTCTTTGTTCATGTTTGAGTGTCTGTGGTCCATATCTGGTTCAGAATGCTGTGATTACATTTATGTCTCCTTGGGGACCTGACATTGCCAATGAATGCATTTCCCTTACTTTAAGCTTGACCATATCCAAAAGTGCAAAATGTTTCTATCATATTGTTCCTGTGCCTTGTAGTCCTTCTAATAATATCACAAAATTACCACAGTGCTTTTTCTGGTTCTATAAACTATAGAGTAACATACAGCCACTACATTTCTCTCCTGCAAACACAAATTTAGCTACTTTGACATATTTAAGGTTGCACAGAAGACAGATGGCCACTGGGTAGAAAGTAAGACAACCTCCACTAATGTAAGGCTGTTTTAAAACTCCACTTTTAAACAGCCAATGCAGGCTCTACGTGAGACGATAGCTGGACTGATTAACCCGCTAATTTCATCTCTGTTCATAGTGAATGATTCCTGATTAATCAGAGGTGAGGCACAGCGGTGAGGCACAGCACACATCAATTATCAAATGATATGCTGCTATATATAAAATCTATATTCAATGTGCTAGTGTGCTGCACTTAGAATTTGTTGTTTTGACAAATTACCCATGGGGTAAATAGCCATAAAAATGCATTGTATTTGAAACATGTCATTCAAAATGTTAACAGATTTTGCCTATAATGATGTGAATTAACTGGTGAGCAGATCTGCATTCTGGTCTCTCATTGGCATTGCTTTTAAAATTCTATCACAGATTTTATTGTCTGTCCCAAAGGTGACAGAAATTCACTATAAAACACATATGTTGAAGAAAAAATGAGAATGAGAATGAGAAGATGAAGGCGATTTCTTCATAGTATCTACAAGCTGAGAAATGAATCAGAACTGAAATAAGAAAATGAAGGTCTTTGGTGCTCAACAGTCACAGTAAGTGTGTGCATTGTATAATTTTGCCAGGTAAAATTAAAATAAAAAAATTATGTGATAACATTGTAAAGCAACAACTATTATAATTATTGTACAAAAAAATCATTTACATCGTTTTATGCATTTTTTTTTTTTAAATCCATCCGATCATTGTATTTTGGATGTATTTTAAGGGTGAGAAACAAAAGTCATTCCTCACATGATTTATTTTCATTCTTGGGAATATTGAGGTATTTTTGCTCTCACTCTGGTTCAAGGCAAATGCTAGATATTAGTTTTACAAATCTAAGAATAAATAAAACCGAGGAGACAGAGGTCGGTTAAAGGCCCGTCTGTCTCTGTGTCCCTGGGCTTCTCCTTGGTGGTCGTAAGGGTTTCTGACCCCGGTGTGTAGCAGCCTCGCTTCACGTTAAAGCTTTTGAGTGTCCAGAAATGAGCGAGATGAGTCCGTTGTCATTAACCGATGTTAACTGAGCGAGTGAGCGTCGCTCCTTCACCCTGACGATCAGGCTTTTGAAGAGGATGTAGCGAGGCAGACAGAAGTCCTCCGACCGCTCGATGGTGTACAAAGTGAACAGGTTGGCCAATAAAGAGAAAAGAGCCAGGAAAGCAAAAACGCAAAGGAGCGCGGGAACTGCCGGTCCGTGAGGAATGATGGACTGGAAAATGTCTCCCGCTGTGCGCCATTGTGTTAGTTTGGAGTGGCACATTATTCACATTATTCAGGTGGATGCGAAGACATAAATCGCCCCCCCGAGGCGACGATACATGAAGGGTAGCGCTCCCTATATTTACCTCGTTATGTGCGCGAGGCGAAGGAGCGAAAGGCGCGCTGACGTGTATGGGAAACGTCATCGGCGCGTCGCCCCCTCCAGACGGGGTTTTGGCGCCCCCTCAGTGCTGCGCCCCTGTGCGTTGCATACGCTGCATACCCACTTTTTGCGCCACTGCTCTCAAAGAATCTATTCTCAAACGACTGTGTGCGTTTGTAAGGCTCATTTTGCTCTGCTCTGCCTCCAGCCAACACTTTTATACTCTGACCCAGCAGAATGGGCGGGCATTGGAAGGGGGCGGTCCGTGGCCAGTCAGGCCAATGAACTAGAAGCATTTTTTTTTACCTCATAGTGGCTAGCTGGTCCTGATCAGGGCCGGCCCAAGGCAAAGCAGACTAAGCAGTTGCTTGCTTAGTAACAATTTCTGTCATTATAACAAAAACACACAATTTCATTATAAAGTTGTGTTTTGTTTTAAAATAACATGTTTTTCATAATGTATGTAGAAATCATTCTTTTATAGACAGAAATAAAAAATAAATTGCTCTTGAGGGCCCCCTGGTGGCCACAGTAGGTCATGTTCACCTGTAATATGTGCTGCAATGTGCAGTGCACATCCAAACCTCCAAAGCCCTAGTGGAAGATAAGTTAGCAAAACAATGCTGCAAAAAAGGACAGAAAAAAAGAGGAAGAATAGAAAAAAACAAGAAAGGTAAGCTTTACTGTCTTTTGGTAATGTAATTTAACTTTAAATGAGTTGATTCTTGTGGTTGACTGTATTTTTCTGAGGGGGGTTTTTGCTTCAAAATGGCATGACCCCACTAGGGACAAGGGTGTAAGAAAATGGATAGATGGAAAGATGGATGGATGGAATCTAAATAATTGTGGAAGCAGCTCAAAAGTATCTTGACATCAATAAAGCAATATGGGAATCAGTTAACGAAAAACTAAAGTCATGCAGTGGTTTCCTTCTTTATCTTAGCTATATTACAGTGGAATGCAAGAAGTCTCATTAGGAATGGTCTGGCTTCATTCATCTTTCCTTCAATTTCAACCAGTCGTCCGGTCCCTACAACTGAAAATCACCCCGATGTCATGATGCTGTCACCACCGTGTTTCATTGTTGGAATCATATTGGGCAGATGATGAGCAGTGCCTTGTTTTTTCCATGCACACTGCTTAGAATTTACGCCAGAAAATTCAGTCTTCATCTCATCAGATCAGAGAATCTTTTTTCTCATAGTCTTTCATATGTCATGTCTTGCACTGAGGAAAAGCTGCCAACAAGCCACTCTGCCATAAATCCCCAACATGTGGAGAGCAACAGTGACAGTTTTTTTGGAACTTTCTCCCTTTTCCCTACTGTTTCTCTGGAGCTCAGCCACAGAGATGTTTGGGTTTTTCTTTGCCTCTCTCATCAAAGCTCTTCTTCCACCATTGCACAGTTTGACTGGACGACCAGGTGTAGGAAGAGTTGTGGTCGTCCCAAACTTCTTCCCTTATAGAACCCACGGTGTTCTTAGGAACCTTGAGTGCTGCAGAAATTATTTTGTAACGTTGGCCAGATCAGTACGTTGCCACAATTCTGTCCTTGTGCTCCTTGGGCAGGTCATTCAGCTCATGATTCTCATTTCCTCTGTTATGCACTGTGTCCTGTGAAGTCTTACATAGACAGGTGTGTGCCTGTCCTAATCAAGTCTAATCAGTTTAACTAAACACAGCTGGACTCCAAAGAAGGAGTAAAAACATTTCAAAGAGGATCGAAAGAAATGTGAATGTGAAATGGGTAGAATATTCCGATGAAGGAGTTTTAGTGCATCAACATTCTCTACCTGCGTATATTTACCAATTCTTTTAATGTATCAATATGTGCTACCAATACATTTTTATAAAGATATTCAAATGAAGGAATTTGTTCTAGTAAGTAAGTAAACTTTATTTAGATAGCACCTTTCACAGACATAAAAAGTCACAATGTGCTTTACAAAAAAAAAAGAAGAAACAACACTAATAAAAAGAATCTAAAATAAGTGAATAAAAATAAGCTGAAAGCCTGTCTAAAGAAATAAGTCTTGAGACTTTTTTTGATTAGTCAGTCGAATCAGAACAGCGCATTACTAGAGGGAGAGCATTCCAGAGCCATGGGGCCACCGCCTGAAATGTTCCATCACCAAGGGTTTTAAAATAAGTTCTGGGTACTGTCAGCAGCACCCACTCTTCTTGATTAGAAGACCTCAGAGTCCTAGATGGACAGAGAAGCTTCAAAAGGTATATATTTGGGAGCCTCACCATAAAACCAACATTTTAAAATGAGTCCAAAAATACAGCGGGAGCCAATGCAGAGAGGCCAGAACAGGAGTTATGTGAGCTGTTCTGTGGGTTTTAGTTAAAACTGTGCTAAAATTCTTGTTAAAAATTACATTTATACTAAGTGAATTCTTTTTCACTTGAGAATGTGAACCGGTACTGGGGAAATAATTTTAACAGTGCTCCTGCAGAGGTTTCACATAACTTGTATATTATGTAAAAATGTTTATTTTAGCCACATCAATTCTTGTATGCAGCAGCAAGCAACATTTCACCAACTACAACTTAGAGCAGCTCATTGACATCATTCTAGTAGCCTAATGTAAAAACATCTTTCTACACAATGTCAAAAATTGAGAAGTTTTATTATGATCAAACATCATCATCAATCATGTATCTATCTGTATTCTGTATGGTGTTATATGTTTTGTTGATTTATTTTGAGATTGTTTTCCAAATGTGTTTATTCCAGAAAAGTCTTATCCTGATTACATAGCAACGGTTGCTACGTGACTGTTTCTTAACTGCAACTCAGGTTAATTGTATTCTGACACTAAAAGTGTATTCTGTGTATTTAGAGCTGATGCATATTTTAATTTTCTGTTTATATATATATATATATATATATAAAAGGAATATATATATTCCTTATCAGGAATGTCACAGTCACTCTTACAGTGTTGTGATCGGTGTTTTTCTGTATAGTTATTTTGAGATTTTCCGTGTTTAGTCCTGTCCTCCCTGTTTATTGATCCCAGCTGTGTCTAGTTTCTTGATTACCCTCCCTGTGTATTCAAGTCCACCTGTTTTTGTCTGTGTCGGATCTTCGTCGTGTAACATCGTGTTTCCCTGTGCCGCCTCTGTTTTGGATTATCATTAAAACCATCATTTTCATCACTTCATCCCAGCCTGCCTGGGTCCTAAATCACCTCTACAAACCAATTCATGACACTTTCATAATTCATCCTTTCACATGTGTTTGACGTTAAGATCCCAATGCAGATCCATCACGAAATTATGATACAAGGACAGAGTAATGGCCGTCTACAGTCAAATCTCAATGTTTGATAAGACTCGCATGTAGTTTCAAAAATCTTTTAATAGCCGTCTCATTTAGGTTAAACAATGTTATGATAGGTTCAAAAAAAGTCAGAGCTCAATTCTTCAAGTCCATCCAGTCCATTTACTATTGGAAAACTCCTGTATTTAACAAGAGCCTAGTCCAAACCACTTGCAGAAGGTTCTGCCATAAAGAGCCAAAGCACTCCTTTTTCTGTTCTTTTCAAATGATGGATAAATGAAGTGGAATACATACAGCTACAAAGTAATTACATTCATCTCTCTGAAGGGCTTACAGTATTCATAAACAAACAACAAATCAAATATCAGTCTAAGTTTACTCTGTACAAACAAGACAAGCCAAAGACAAAACCGTGAGTTAGTTATAGTAGGAAAAGACATCTTAAGCAATATTTGTTTATAGTGAAGCAGAAGTTATATTCCTCCAGTGTACTTTGCTGAAAAGAAATGAAAGAGAGCCAAAATATAGCAAGGATAATCAAGTGAACTACAATAAAATACACAACACTACATATACAAAACTGAGGTTAATTTTAACCAATGCCCAATTTACATTCCTGTAGCACAGATTTCCAGCACATCCACACCCTCATACACAGCCACGCCAACCCACTCACTCACACACTCACACACACGCATGCGGATGCCATATTTGCACCACCGAATCGGAACATTTTAGCTAAAGTTGAACATTTTCATCAAGTGTGGCCATCATTCATTCACTGCAGCTAAGATTCCACAGTAAGTCAGTGTTTAAGCGATGTACAAGGCATTTTTGAAATAATTACAGTAAAAATACTTTTTCATTATAAGCAGTATGACATGAGAAATGCGTATAAAATAGCCTGATGATGACAACAGTAGTAATGCTTCTCCGCTTTCCCAAGAACTCCCCTCTGGCCCTCTGTTCTTCCCATACAAATCCAACTGTGTAAACATTATACTAAGTTCCTGCTAGGTAAAGTTCTAGAAAGTGGAAAATGAAATGCACTTTTTTTTTCTCTTTTAAACTGCCTTCAACAATGATTATTATAAAATGACTCTGCAAGTAAGACTTCGTACTGTGAGAGAGCAAAGGCAGGATGTTGTTGGCTGCACACACCTTTGGAAAAAGACGAAACAAACATATTCAATCCTAATTTACGTACACATTCTAAAGGAAGCTGTATATGTTCGCATTTCGCATTTTGTCACATCCGCCCTCGTGCCAGGCTATACCTGAGTGGTCGAGTGGGTGCTGGGCAAGCCTGTGGAGCTGTAGCCAGCGGGATAGGTGCTATACAGACTCATGTTGGACAGGCCCATCAGAGAGTTGGGGGTCATCAGGGGGATGTCATTGGGGGAGCGGTGCTGGCCTAGGTGAGGCGTGAAGAGGATTGTGGAGGGTATTTTTACGTTAAATACAACCACAACACTACCAGATTTACTACATTCATTAAACATGACCTGGTGACTAAAAACTAAAACATTGACTTAGTGGGCACTGTACACAAAAATGCAGCTCTTTATGCTAGTACTATAAACATTCATTTTAACAGGCTGTGAGATTTAATCTTTTATGCTTAAAACTCATTAGCATACATAAAATCAATTACTGAAAAGTCAGAGTAGAGTTCAGGAAAGGTTTTGACATTCTTACAGAAAACCAGATCTTACAGTTCTGCACAGTGGCGCAGTTGGTAGAGCTGTTGCCTTACAGCAAGAAGGTTCTGGGTTCTGGGTGCATGGAGTTTGCATGATCTCCTTGTGCATGCGTGGATTTCATCCGGCTTCCTCCCACAGTCCAAAAACATTACTCTCAGGTTAATTGGTTTCTCTAAATTCTCCCTTGGTGTGACTGTGTGTGTGCATGGTTGTGTGTCTTGTCTGTCTTTCTGTGTTGCCCTGTCCAGGGTGACCCCGCCTGCCGCCCGGAACGTTAGCTGGAGATAGACACCAACAACCCTTCCGACCCCATTAAGGAACAGGGGTGTAAGAAAATGGATGAATGGATGTACGGACGTACAGGCGGATGGATTACAATGACTAATTATTCACATGTTATTCAATAATTTACACGTGAACATGAAAGGTACAACACCACATGTCAAAGAACATTAATAAATTGGAAATACTCAAACTACCGACTTGTTCAATGGAACTTAGTTGAACAAGCTCATCACCTGCTTGACCATCAATTGTTTCTGATGAAAAGTTTTCTGCATTAGTGGGAGAAAAACATACAAAACCACATGAAAAAAGCATGAAAACTGTT
>CAEGAF010135240.1:0-27912 GCA_903067075.1 Micropoecilia bifurca | reverse complement strand
ATAACTGACCCACAAGGTGTCAATATCAATCAAATCCAGTGGAAAATATTCAAAACAAGACACAGAAATGGAAAGTTTAACTTTTCTTAAACCAATTTTAGTATTATAGACCAATGTTAATTTGACAAAAATATAGGTGTCAATCTTTAACACTTTCAAAAGTGTTACTTTAACACCAGCTGATTTGGACACATATAGACACTTATGGGTGTTAATTCAACACTGGCATTTTTACTGTGTAGAAAAAGGTTCACTAATCAAATGACAACAAAACTGAAACTTTTGCACGATTCGAAAGCTTCTGTTCATCTCTGACTGAGTTTGAGCTTTTTTTAGAAGACAATTGGTCAAACTTTCCTCTACAGTTGCAAAACAGCTAGATTTTCATGTTGCTGCTGCCATCAATGACTTCCTCGGAAGAGGAAAATGCTTTTCCCTGGAAGACGGCTCACTGTGTTTCCTGAGAATCTTTGGCCGCTGTTCCTCTTTACGCCTCGCTCTGCCGGATCAGTGCGTCGCGTCACCTCTGAAGTCGAGCCTGGAGCGCGTTTTGAACGCCGCGCTAACTGCAGGTGAGAGGGGAATCCTCCCGTTTATCACCTGGGCGACGAGGAGCCGCTGAGTGAGGCCAGAGTAAACCGGGATTAACCCTTCCCACTTTTCTGCTTGACCAGCAACTCACTCAGCTCCTCTTGTTTTCACTTCTTTTGTCCTGATGAGTGTCCAAAACATTTCAATCATTTAAAGAGCTTTTCTGCTGAGAGGTCGGCCCGTTCACTCGCTCCGGTCCAGGTGAAACAGGAGACACACCAGGCTCTCCAGGGATTCATTCCTGGGATGCCAAGCCTTTTGGGTTCATTTTATGTTTTTGGAGAAAATCCTGCCAGAAACTGGCTCCACACGTTCAGTCGTGGTTTTAATTATGAGCTTTTTTACAACCCTAATGTTGTGCAAAAACATTTGGTTGCTTGGACAGTAGAGGAAACTGTAAAGTTGGAATCAGATCAATTTTCTTTTGGATTTAGAACGAACAAATTCTCATATACAGCTGTCTCAAATTATGATGGCTTGTAAAAGTTGATATATTTTTGGAAATCAAATCAAAAAAGTGACATTTTTTGTTTGATTATATTTGCTACATAAAAATATTATGTTCTACTTAATATGAAAATCTAAAATTAAGCGTAATAATTCTCAGCAATAAAACCAAATCAAGGTAAGAGTCACTCTTTCCATTTGAAAACATTTACTGCAGTTTTAATGAATGAGTCCAAAACAAAAACCTGAAGTTTTTTATTTTATCTTGCCTTCAAAATGTTTTTTTTAAAAACTGTCCATTGACTTCTTGCCACATTTTCACCATTGAAGAACTTATAAAACCAATTATAAAGGACGTGCATTTTAATGGAAAGTTAGGTGGAAGGAAAAATATCATAGAAGGTGAAAAGGCAAATAGGATGGCATTAACTTGCAGAAATATTTTAAGCCCATTTAAGAAAAGGGATTCACAAGACAAGAACTGCAGCTGGAATCAGAACTTCAGGCGTCGCCACAGACAGACACTCATCGCATTCATGACGAGCCGTATTCGTCCGTCAAATCATTAAAAAACGAATCCTAACCGAGTATTTTGCTAATATTCTGTAAAGCCCATGGACATACTTTCTAGTAGGTCAACATTTCTGTAAGAGGATAGGCCTATGGGATATAGAATGCAGATGAAAATGGCTGTAAACAGATGAACAATTATACAACTGTAAACTGTACTTTGAAAAGCAGAAGTAGAGCCTCCTGCACAACCAACAAGAATTCAGCAAGTGGCTTCTGAACACTAGGTCAGCAACAAATCTCTTGTCTTTTACAACAGTGATTGTTGAGCACACACAAAGGTAAAAACCAGCTGACCAAACATGTTGGAGTTCAGCTTGGGTTGCTTAGTAACCAGCTTGGCTTGGCTGGGGTTGCTAGGTAACGGCGCAGTGTCTTTCAATTGTGACTTAAAGCTATGGAGCTTGTTGAAATGGCTCATCTTCCAAACACCAAAATACATGAACGTATTGCCAAAAATAAGCAGGGTGTTTTTAGAAGTGGAAATCCAAAGGGAAGCATAAGAAATTTTCAAAAAGTGAATTTTTCATTACGGATCCCCTTTAAAACCCATGTTATTGGTCTGATGTAATTGAAATTAACTGATTCTTTGGTTCATTCAAATTCACTGAAGTAATTTGACTGTATATTAGCTGCATCACTTTCTCGTCATAAGATGACCAATATGAGCCGTTTTTGATAAACTTTAGCTTCTATTAAGAAAACTCTCTCTGATAAATGTTCTTATTTAAACCTCCACATCATTATTTAATCACTGAGTCACTCTGGAAGCACTTAAGGTATTAGTATTTTATTAGCCGTATATCAGCTGCTTAATCGTACAGATAGCAGCTGAATATCTTATCGTGTCCAGGCAGCTGCACATTGAGACATTATTCACACCGTAATTAACTGTGCAATTAGCAAACAAACTATGGATGCCAAAGGTCTCCTAGCTGTCTTTCTCCTAACTGCCCTGAACCTGGCATTAGGACACTGCAGCCTCCTCGACCTCCCAGGCAGAGTTTTCTCCTTGACGCAGCTCCGGCATGTTTTCACTGTGGATCCTGCGCTCATAAAAGACACTAATTAGAGGGCATCCTTCAGCTGAGTGCAGTTATCAGTCAGTCATTTCTCGTTTATGGCCCTTTTTATCCAGCTTCTATAAAACTCTGCTGAAGTGCTGTATATCTGGTTTAAGGAGCCTGAGGAGGAGATAAGACTCGTATCATGTCTCCGTATCAGTGGTGAGGTTAACTCTGCCTCCACAGGGTTGCAACCCTTGGCCAGACACAGTCGAGGCTCTGACAGCCGCCCACACGTTTCCAAAACTTTAGCTGTGTCTGCACTAACGCTGGAGTCGCTGTGTTGACAAAGCCGCTGCTTCTCATTGTATCCACGCATCTTAGGGTTTCTTTTTTGTCTGTTTCAAAAGTCGTTGAGCGATGTGCAAGACGCTGACATGAACCAATCCGAATGACTGATGCATGCTGCATGCAAACAATGCGGATTCAAATACCTCTCTATTAAGTTGGAGTCAAACAGATACTGTACTTAAGGCATGAGAAAAGAGCTGCAGTCCAAATCCCATCCAGCCGAGCTGCGGTGAGTCAGAGCTGCTCGGGCAAACCTTGTTGTCTGGCGTGACTCATTGGGTCTCTGGCACATGGGCAGCCAGAACACGTGGACGAGCGTCGAACAGGCAGGTCGAGGCAAAGAGCCGCAGCCATTAACACCTGGATTCATCCCCTGATCCGTCTCACACCAGGCAGGCAGGCAGGCAGGCGTCCTGCACAATTAGCCAACAAAGTGCAACAACGTGAGCCTCCATGTGAAGCCGCTGGTGGTGGTTCCATATGACTTTTAAATTTAGTTTTATTTATTTACTGCTCATTCGTGTTATTTTATTTTTAAAAATGTCAGTTTAATTGGAAATAATTTAAATTAATTGAATATTTTTTTTAAATATGAATGTAGTGCAAAGCGCTTTTGAGTATGTTGGGCTAAATAAAGTATTAATTTGTTGTATATAATTGCATATTTATTAATTTAATTTAACCTAATTTATATTAATTAAAAGTACTTTATTTTTTGTTAATTTACTATATTTTAAAATTTAATCAAAACTATTTTTAATTAATTAAATAATTGTTTTGGCTTTAATATGTGAATGACATACTTATATGGACTAAATAAAACGCTATACAAACATAGGCCACTTTTTATTTTATTTCATATCATATTTATTAATTTGATTTATTTTAATTGCATTTATTTTATTTTCTGTTAATGCAATTTACTTTATTTTTTCAATTTAATTTAAAAATAATTTTATTTAATTAAATCATTTCTGGGGCTTTAATTTAACTATGCTGTGCTGATTATACATGAGTGGGTGGATGACCGAACGAAGAGCAAAGTGCTTCCGGATCCTTTGGACTGAATAAAGTGCTAACCAATCAGAGCACATGTAATCATTTATTTAGTTTTATCTTTGCAGGGTTGCAGCAGATTGTGTTCCTACCTGTAGAGAGTTGCTCACATGGCCAAACACTGCGGTTAAGAGGCCTTTGTAAACAGCAGCCAGCCTGCAGTGACTCATTGCATCAGCATGCATACTTGTCTCTTGGCACTCAACGGTTCCCATCGCATTTCTGAAGTCTGTGTTTGTGCCAATCATGTCTGTCCTACTTACAGTTCGAACATCAGGTTCAAAAAGAAGTATGTACTGCAATTAATTTCCAGTACAGAGAGCTTAGATGGCCTCTGGAAACAACCCTGGTTCTCTCTGTGTGTTTTACTTGCAGTTTCAAGTTCTCAAAAGTAAACACACTCAGACATACACCTGTCTACCGGGCCGTTATGGCAGCTTTGCATATCCTGTCTCCGCATTTGAACAGGACTTAAAGCGTAATCTGTCCCAGAGGACACAGCTAATATGTTCTTCGTAATAAAACAAACCAGTCTGATGTTTTCTTTTTTACGCCGTGATGTTTAATCACAGACTGTTTTCCAGGAACTGTGATGTATAATTTATGCAAGCTGAAGCATTTGTTGGGTTGCTGTTGGAGTTTTATTTGGTCAGCGACAACCCACAGAGTAAAAACTCTGAGAGTTTGTTCTCACAGTGACATTGGATGAGACTCGGTGCCCAACCAGTAATTGACTTTGGAACATTCAGTCCTCCTGGTCGAACCTCTTTGTTGTGCCTCATGTACTCATAAAACTGTTAATTTAATTTAAGGAATGCAGATATTCCTGCTGATGCCTTCAGGGTTATAAAAAGAAAGTACGTGATAAATGAGGTCAATTGAGACATCAGTGCGTATGTACAGAGTAACACGTAGCAGCGTTCAGTTCCTTCAGGTTTCCTGACGTCTTTATACAACCAAGTCTGTGTTCAGGCTGTCCTGTAATCTCCCTTCACCAATAGTTGTAAAGGTCTTGCAAAGACTTAACTAGACTAAACTCAACAAATGCTGAGAGCACAGAAGACAACAAGTCCCAGCAGAAGTGACTCAGCGATCTGATCAGAACCCAGATGGTTTTTGGGTCAGAGAACCCGGCGCTGACCCAGAACTCTCTGGACGGACTACATTTCCCATCTGGCCTCAAAACTTGTTGGAGTCCCCCAGAAGGAGAATGGCCTCCTTTCTGGGCCTTTTTCCCACTAGATGCTGGACTGTGTAAACTGGTGTTTGCAGGGTGGTTTTATTATTTCTGGGTCTGAGAACCCAGAAAATATCTGACATTTGAAACCAGCTCAAATGGCAAAATAAATGGCAGCAGCTTCATGCTCAGAAGACCTGAGTAAAGTTGGCCCCACCGCTTTCTTCACATTAAACAAAACTGGTGTCAAACGTTGGCAATGTAGGAAATGTTATGCTATTTGTGCTACTATGATTTTATAGATATTAATAAACATTAAGAGGTCATCAAAGATATTATGAAATATTTCCGTAGGTCATCAAAGGTCAACCAGCCAGTCCACATTTACAAAATCAAATGAGATACAGGACCAAACAACTACATCTGAAGCAAAATGTTTTGTTCTGCAGTTTCAGTATTTAAAAACAAAGTTTCCACAGGTCACTAGATCAACCCTCTACACCGCTAACCCTAAATAAGAAAATCAAACCAATTCATATAAATTAATTGTAATTATTTGTGCGGCTACAATACTTGTAGCACAGATGATTGACAAGAAGTTTGCTTTATTTTCAATTGTGGACTAATTGTTTGACCTTTGACAGCCTCTGAAAACATTTAATATCTTTAAAATGATGGCAGCACGAACAGTTGACACCAATTTTGCTTAATTTGAAGATGGCAGGGGAATCTTTCTACACTCAGGTGAAGCTGATCATGCTAATACTGAAAGAAAACCTGCTAGCAGGTCCAAACGACTTGAGACAAGGGTGAAGGTTCACCTCCGAGCAGGACTTTGACCCCAAACACACACCAAGAGCCACAAGATCAAATCTGCTTAAGTTTAAAGTTGCTGCGACAAACGTTCACCCAGCAACAATGGGGTTAAAAACGGCCAAAGACATCTGACTCTGTGCAAAGCTAATCTTCAAAAATGTTTAAAGGCCAGTGATTAGTTCTTTTAGACTCAACAATTATGCAGCCCTTTGTGTTGTTCTATCACATAAAACATAGATGTTCATGGTTGTGAGGTGATAAAAATGTTAAAAAGCTTAAACGGTATACTTTTGCAAAACATCTTTAACAAGCCATTAAAATGAAGATTTATCTTCCCCTTAATTTGATAAACATGTGTGGTCAAAGTGTGAATCATAACTTAGCCTCCATCAGCACGAGGCCTCACTGCTGGCACACATTTCAATCCAGATCCCACAGTTTGTTACTCATTACTCAAGTCATAACGTTGTGTTGCCCCTTGTTGATTGCTTAATTGTTTCCTATGTCTGTTTGACAGCTGTGCATAGCGAGGGAGAGATGGAGCAAAAACTCATAGTTTACACTCCAAAAACCGCCTTTTGCAGATGTTTTTAGTGACGCAAGAACACAGCCCAGATTCAGACCGCAGGCAATTCAGATACAATATGCTTTATTGTCCCCATAGGGAACATTTCAGACTTACACTGTTGAGCACATAAATACCTTCCACGTTACATCAAAAAATAATGTCATAATAAATTGCATATACGTAATTCCCAGTGTCCATGCAGATTTTTGCACGGCCGTTACATGTAACAGAGACTGTACCGATCCAACTGTAAAACACAGTGATACTATTACGTAGCTCCTTCAGACTAACAGATGTTTTGCTGCGGGAAGCTGTTTAGGACGGAGTGTGTACAGTGTTTTCCTTTAGCAAGTAACCAGATCCCATTTCTATATGCCTGTGTTGCTGTGGAAATGGACAAACAGTCCTGATGACAAGGCTTTCCAGCTGTTTTCTGTCATTTCGTGCATCGCGCGTTGCCAGTTCCAGCACGCATCGTTCTCAGACTTGCTGTCGATCTGGATTTGAATTCGTCATAACGTGTAACTATCTGACTTGACTTGGCAGTGTGTGCAGCAAACCATTTCTAGCTGCTCTAAGGGACAAAAACATTCTTGAATTACTTGCATGTCGAGTGTTTATTGAGGAGGTCCATCCATTATCTTCCATTTATCTGAGATCATCCCTTTCTGCAGCAACACTCTTGAGCTCATACTGGGGGATTTCCCAGACCAGAAGGGAATAAGTCAGTTCAAGTGCATAATAAGAAAGTACTGCTTCTCATTCAACATGTGCTAATCTCTTTTCTTTGAATATAAATGCACATATATTTTTTTCTTTTCAGCTAAATGTCACAGCTCATTGGTTTTTATGTTGAATTAGATGTTGAAATATCAAGACATTAGATGGTCTAATTTTCTAATCTGCAGCAATACGGTGTTGCTAATAGACTGAAATGTGTCAATTTGATGGGAAAATGTGTATTTCAGTCATTAGGGGATTGAAACTTGACATTGACCTGCTTTAAAGACTTCAGACACGATTTGAACTTGCTGATCAAAAGGCTCAGATTTGACTTGATTTGTCTAATAAAGGCTTGAAACCTGAAAGCACCAGTGGAGCCTTGGGGACTTGGGACATGACTTGGAACTGGTCCTCAAACACGCAAGATTTGTCTTCTGTATGTTGCTCCAAGGCTTGAGACTTGACTGACTTGTAAAAAATGACTTGATGAATTGGGTGGAAAGACTTTACATTTGATTTGGACTTGCATCCCAAAGACCCAGGATTTGCTGTCACCTTCCTTTTCAAGGACTTGGGACTTGTATTGGAACTTATTGCTTAAAGACTTGAGCTGGACTCGCCACTCAGGTGTTTGAAATCTGACTTTGTTGGTCGTTCAAAGACTTGAAACTTCATTTGCCTCTTCAGCACCTGAAACATGACTTTGATCGATTCGTCAGAGGCTTAAGACTCGACTTGAATATTCTGCTATAAGACTCGAGACTCAAATTATTTGAGATTTTACCATGAGTGGGGAGGAAAGACTTGAGACTTGATTTGGACTTGCCTCCCAAAAACTCGAGATTTACATTCAACTTCTTTGTCAAAGTTTGGGACTTGGAGAGAAACCTAAGTTAGACTTGGACTGTCCATCAAAAATGGAAACTTTAGTCCGTCGTGGACTGGAAACAGGACTTGGACCTAAAGACTCAATAATTGTCTTGGCTTTACTGCTGCACTTGAGATTTTACTTGGATTTGGTAAAAATTACCTGAATCTTGACAGGGAATTGGAGGGGAAAGAATTGAGACTTTGCTTGGGCTTGCCACTCAAAGTTTTAAGACTTGACTTTGTTGGACGTTCAAAGACTCAAAACGTAATTTGATGGCACTTGAAACATGACTCGGACCGAGCAATCAAAGACTTGAAACATGACTAGGAGATTCTGCTCTTTGACTTGGTACTTGGCATGTTTTTGGGGGTAAAGAATTGAAAAACTTAAATATTAGGAATTGATTCCCAAAGACACAAGATCTGTCTTGGACTTGGGTTGGAGTTGGTGAGCTATAACTTGTCTTGAAAAGAAGCTAGTTTTATTTTATTGTCACAGTCTGGATTTTATATTTAAAATATAAAAATATTTAATTTATCTTGACAATAGAAAACATATGTACATATCAAATCAGCTTTTCCTAAAATCTGTGGTTAGAAACTGGCTGCAAAATCTCTGGTTGGTGCATCTCTATTAACAACTTTAGGAGAAAAGTACTGAAAAGCAGCAAGAAAAAGTTTTGAAAACACATGTTGCATTTTTGTTTTCCATAAATTTGTAGCTTTTTCTTTCTCTTAATTTAACAAAGTCACATTTTAACTCCTGGCATATGGAAAGTTGGGAAAATTTTGTGCAACGTTTAAAAAGCAAATGGAGGAAACAAGTTTGACAAGTACCTGATATCAAGTTACAGTGAGAGTACACAGACCCAGCAGCTCTGGGAAGAGTAGAGCCAAGGTGCTCCCACCACAGCTGCTTCGTGTCGAAGTCACTGTGGACATAAAATATCTGGAGCGTAGAGCCAAGAAACTCTTGCAGTTTACTTAAGAAATTTATGAGACTGATAAAGGGAAAGCCTGTTTGCCTGCAGATGTTTTTTTTTTTTTTACAGAGTATGGAACTGGAACAAACATCTGCAAGTTACATTTACTGTGTGAATAGCTTTTTACAAGTGGTATTTTCCTCTTCCAGTATGTTTTCCATCTGTTGGTAAACTCGGCAATCCTGCTTCAACTTCAAAGTCTCCACGGCGAAGAGAATTTAAAGATGAAGACGATGTTCTCAGGGTCATCTTGCAGCCACAACACTGGGCACCACAGCGCTGGTCTACAGGAGAATAAAAAGAGATGCTTTTCTCCTTCTTTTATTCTTCAGGGTTGAGTAAATGTGAGCGCCAGTCCTGAGTGGGATCAAAGTGCTCATTAAAGAAGCCCACAACCCTGAGAAATGGCAGACCAAATAGCAGGCCATCGTGACGGGCAAGAACTAAATCTGGAACAAGGGCTCACATTCATTTCCAAGGAATGGAATGGGTGTCTGAGGCAACTGCCATTGAGCAACAACACATTTTTAAGCAGTTCAACTTTATTGCTGAAGAAACATTTCTACAGATAGATAGATTTTACAAAATTCACATTTTACACATTTTCATATTTCCATCTGAGTCTCAACTGCTTCTAAAACCACAAAAAAACTACAAGCCCAGCCGCTTTTTGGCAATAAGTTAATGTTTTTTTGGTGACTGGAAAGTCAGACATTTCAAAAAAGACAAATTGCAACATCACCTAGCAATCCCAGCGAAGCCCCGGCCGGTTACCTAGCAACCAGGCTGAGTCCGGGACATTTGGTCGACTGGTTTTACCGCTTCATGCGCCGTACAATGGCTGTCGACTTACTCTGTTCCTCCACTTCTGCTTTTCAAAGCCGTACGGTTGTGTGGTTGTGCATCTGTTGGCAGCCATTTTCACATGCGAGTGTAAACGCTGAGTTGGGGCGTAAACAGAAACTTATTTGGATTTAAAATGACAAAGAGGCCCTAAAGCAGCTCAAAATAGACAGGACTGATCAGACTAAAATCTATATGTAATAATGATTTTGTGCAAAGCATGAAATGAACACGTTTTGTACAGGCCATTGACCCCTAGGTGACCTTTACGTTTACCTAAACAAAGACAGTGTTCACTGTTCGCATTAATCCATATTGTCTTGTACTTGAACTGTTAAAATAGGCAGTTAAGTGTTTTTAAAGAGGTTTTTTCAGATATTTGTGAACAGTTGGGATGTTCACCAACTACAAAACCTCTCAGGTGAAATATAAAGGCACTTGGTTGCACTGTGTAATATTTAGGAGCTATTCTAGCAAAGTTCACTCCATATCTTTACACTCCACTATTTTAAGACTTCTACTTATAAAAGAAAAGAAAAAAAAGTGAAAACCATGTACGCTCCACCTTCCTTTTCACACTCCAGTTCTACTTCCTGTTGGTCTAAAATCCACCCACATCGAAGTTTATTACAAAAAGTGAAACAACAGAAGGAAAGAAAAAAAAGGAAAAATCCGTGTGAACACTTTTGCAGTAAATTGAGCGTTACATCTAACCTTCATTCCCCAGAGGTGTTATAGTTTTTGCTCATGTAACGGTTTCCGCCGTCTCGGTCAGAAACGGTAACTGCTGAAAGTCGCTGCACATCAAGCGTGATTCAGTTAGGCACTGATTAATGAGCTCCCATTTTTTCTTTATCGTCTGTTAGAGGCTGCGATCAGAATGAAAGCCGACTGTTGCCTAACAGACAAAAAAACCCACCTTTGATGTGGCCTCGGCGTGAAAGCAGAAAAAAAAAGAAAATCAGCAGAGCGCAATTACATGTCACCACTCACAGCCGTCTTAAAGGCTCAGTCAGAGAAAACGCTAACATTTGGACAATAGGTTTTCCAGTGGCGGGCGTAAATCAAAATGACCTTGTTTAAACAGAGGGAGGGAAACAATGTGAAATCATCCGTTGATTCAAATTTCTATTTGAGTCTTTGTGATTATGGCTCTCTCCCACTATTGCTCTGTAATTACAGGCCTGCTGTGCCTCAGCAGTGGGGTTCACGTTACAAGTGTGGTTATTGACATCTGTGTGAGAGCGAGTGAGAATGTGAGAGGACCCAACAGGCGGCGGACGGTGCAGTTTGATCGTGCCTGTGGTTGACCTGTCACCTGTCCACCAAGACGGCCTGGTTATAACAGATAACGACTCTGTGGGAGGGTCTGCTGACGGCAGCACATGTTTTTAAGAGATCACAGCAAAATCAATGACTTTATGCAAATGGAGGTAACTTTCTATGAGTTGGCATCAACTGATCAATCTGCTTTGATTGTTTATTAATTACAACTAGCATAGAAATGACACTGTATCTGATCTAAAGACGACAGGATCGATTTATCTTCAAATTGGATGCCGTGTAATTGGAAATGAATTGGACTGAATTGTCGAGGAAAGTGATTTCGAACACTTGCGGTTCTTGAATATGTGGACGAGTCTATGGTTCTGCCACAATCAACCAGTTAAAAATGTAAAATTTGTAATTGAGTTAGATGCAAAGTCTGAAATTCACTAGTCGTAACTAATCTCATTTTAATCAGAGACCATGTATTGCCTAAAGAAGCAACATTTCAATTCTAAACCACATTTTCCTGCTAAATTAGTGAATAAATATAAATATGAGATCAAGAACAAAGATTTCTTCAGCTGAACAGAAACAAAACTGAAATTATGTTGAACATAACGATCGAGAGTCAATGCACAGCTTCAGCTATTAGTGGTAGTGGTTGACCTGACATCATTGAATTCCTTTAAATCCAAACTAAAAACCCACCTGTTCAGAGTTGCTTTTGAACCATAATCAATGAAACACTAACCCATATTTTATAATGATGACACTTGACAAAATGTAATGTTTTTGTTGGTGTTTTTATGATTTAAAGCACTTTGAACTCTTATTGCTGAAATATACCATACCAATACAATTTTATTATTCAGGAGCTTGGTTTTGATGTAAAGTCTAATCTTTAAGAAAATTGGTTTGGAAAAATGTTTCATTTGCCTCATTTTGTTGTTTTGTAATTGTGGTATTAATTATTTTCATTTTGCCAAAATTTCCACATACTTTCTGATGTTGTGATCAGTTATTGAGTGCTTGAGTTGCCATTTTACCAAATACATTTTTAATCTTACTTGTTTCTTACTAATTTCTTGGATAGTTGCTTTTACTAGTGCTGAATCTTTTGGGCTCTCTGCCCACCTCTGATCATAACATCTGTAATTTTGTCAAAACTACAATAATAGCACAGATGAAAGCATCACTGAGGTTATATCAATGAAATATTTGTTTTCAATCAGCTTGAACCAGGTACTGTCGAAAACAACCATCTTCACAGTTGAGGTTTTGCCTAAATTGAAACCGTTTCCTTCATTCCTGATGTTAGGTTGTTGTTTCTTTTTTTTTGGCACAAGTGAAGCCAAGAGCTATAAAGGATTAGGTTAAATCCTGTCTTCAAGATGAAGGTTATTACAGATTTCCACTCAGTCTATCCATCCATCTGTCCATCCATATTTGAACTGAGAAACTTTGCGTCCTCTGCGAAGTCATCCGTCACAAAGAGGACGTGGCTGAGCTGCAGCTGCTTTAAGCTCAGGAGACGTCACCGCTAGTCGCACTTCTGAACTGTAGATAGATATTCCCAGATGAGGCTTGGACAGGCCGAACCCCCAAATGATGAATTAGGCTATTCACCTCTCCTGAATCCACACAGGCCTCTGTGTCACATGAAAACAGAGAGTTGCCTCTTGTGCCCTCGGCTCAAGTATGTAAAAACAGAGGAAATAGCTGAAAGAAAAGGTGTCATTTTTCTTCATCTGAAAGCGTGGAAGTGTGTCTGCGCCTCTGAGTGAGAGAGAGTTGGGGAAAGTAAGAGTGTCTACATGCGTGAGAAGCACACGGCGGGGAAAGTGGGAGCGCGAAGGGAGAAAGAGAAACTGGCCTCTAATTCGCTGATCTCAGCTGATTACATTTTCCCGTCCAGACGGTAGACATTCCTTCAACCTGCGGCCTTAACCATCGGGCCCCTCGGTTTCAACTCGGCAGCAGAATACCAGCCGAGCTGAGCAAGCCCGGGTCCACAGCGGCCGCCGGAGCAGGTGGGCGTCAGCGGTGACGCTAGTCAGAGACAGACAGTAAAGCTCAACAAATGTGAGAGGATTTCGTCGTTAAGCACATCAGATTTTCTCATAAACATCAAAAAGGCCAAGGAGTGGAGGTGGGGGGACAGCAGAAAGCTCCCTTGTGGTCTCTGTTTGTTTAGATGTCCGTGAAAACACAACATTTGCGCCTCAAAGAGTTAAACATCAGATCTGTTTGCTTCTGTAATTGCAGTCTAGGAATGCGATCCGACTGAGGTGATGAGAGTGCGGCCGCCGGTCCCTCCAGGCTGGGACGGGACCGGCTCCTCAAAC
Organism: Micropoecilia bifurca; assembly: GCA_903067075.1. NCBI lineage: Eukaryota > Metazoa > Chordata > Actinopteri > Cyprinodontiformes > Poeciliidae > Micropoecilia > Micropoecilia bifurca. The sequence continues at coordinate 14,299 of CAEGAF010135240.1, read as the reverse complement.
ACTCTGGGACTTTCTGGAAATGTACCAGTCTGCCAGGAAAAGTGAAAGGACCAACATGAAAAGCATTGTGGTGTCACTTGATCCAAATTAAAGGTAGAGGGATTACACAAGGAAACACAAAAGACGGTTCTGAGCTCGGAAGAAACTGGATTGTTTTGGAGCTGTAGCTGCCATGGTGTAGCTGCCTACATCCAGATGTAGACAACCCAAAAGTCAAGTAAGAGCAGCATTACTTCAACACATTTTTACTCAAGTAAAAGTAAAAGAGTATTTTGTAAAAAGGCGGCTGAAATGCTGAGTAATTGTGAAATCAATTATCTAATATTTAAGAAAACATCATCAGATTGACCAAAATATAAAGTTATTTGGAAATGTTGGTATTTTCAAGACCAAAAATGAAATAGTACAAATCAGGCAAAAGATTCTGATGGATTTTTGGTTAAAACAAGTTTGTTCTTCGTTCTTTGTTCACACACTGTGTAGTTTCTCACAGTGGGTAGAGTATCCAATAACATTACTCAGGTCAGAGTATCTACAGTAATAACATTACTCAAGTAAAAGTAAAAATTACAGTGCAGTAAAACTCTACCCAACTCTACCTATTCCAATATCTAAAAAAACATTAACTAAAATCTATCCAACTGGGATGAAACAACTCTACTTGTGTTAAAAAAAAATTAAGGATTTGGAGTGGCCTAGTCAAAGTCTGGATTTAAAATGTTGAGGCATCATCTTAAATAGGCTGTTCATGTTTGAAACCTGGTGATGTGGCTGAATTGAAACAATTCTGCAAAGAAAAGTGGATCAAATTTCTTTCACAGAGGAAAAAGACCCATCACCCCTCCATGTCTTATTACCCTGGACAAGGACAGACGGACGAAGGGAAAGATAACAGAGAAAAGGAAGGTTGGAAAAAAGGATGGGAGGGAAGGATATAAACAATGAAGGACAAAGGACAAAAGGAAAAGAAGGAAGGATGTAAGAAAGAAAAGGAAAGAGTTGAAGATAAAAGGAAAGTTAAAAAAAGGAAGAAATGACTCAAGGAAGTTTGCAGTGAAGGAAAGGGGAAACTAAGTAGATCTCCTGAAACTTGAATAATCATCCAGAACGTTTAAAAGAACCTAAAAAGCAAAAACAAAGTACTCTTCTTCCGATTGACACATTTGTGCAGTATTTTGTTTTAAAATGTTTTTAACCTGTTTGAAAATTAAGGATTTAGCTGAAGCATGTAGATGAACTCAAACTCAACGGCAGAACTTTATTTAGAGACCATCAGCTCCTCCATGTTGGATTTACACAATAATCCTGAAAGCTGAAATCAAATTAAGCATTTCAGATTCAAAGTTCTGTACTTTTATGCAAACTCTATCTCATCTGTTTTTTACATCACTTCTTTTTTACAGCTGAATTAAACAAGAAATATGCCACATTAAAGAGTTTAAAAGATTTATTTGCATCATAAAACTGTAGACTTTTGAGGTCCATTGTGCAATATTTTATTGTTTTATCCTCTATTGCATAAACGTATTCAAATTAAAGGTTAGATTTTTCTAAATATGGTTAGTGTGATTATTTCAAAGATTGCTTTAGAGGTTGCTTTTTTTTGCAACCTTTAGCAAATGCAGCCTAGGTGAGAAAAAAAGGTGTTGGGATGGCTGAGAGTAAAAGGAAACTTCAGCAATAGTTGTGGTTTTTTAAAGTGTAATTTCGCTTTGACAAGAAATTTGTAGCTGTGAGATGATTGCGAAGAAGGGAAAGAGAGCGCAGATAAAGACAACATCAAGTCACTCCATGTACCTCATAATTGTGCTTTTACACAATCCACTAAATGTCCTCCACCGCTGCAGTGCAGCTGCAAACACACACTCAGTCAAAACACACACCTAACCTCGACAACAGTGTCACATTTTCCGCCATGAGGGCCATAAAGGTCGCAGAAACACTGTTAGCCCTTCGGCCCCCTTCCCCCCATCGTGCTCTGCTGCTTGGCAGGCCGTACATTTACTATCAACAGGAAACATCTTTCACAGCAAAGGAAGTGTTACTCTCTAATTGGCCTGATGTGATTCAGTGACCTGGCCGCTCTCAGCCAATGGGACGGCCGTTATTTTAAGAGGCGGTATAAAAAGGAAGAGATCCCTTCCAGAAAGCTTAGATGGCACAAAGTTCTCACACGGCCTGCGCCGGGCTCAACTTCTGCAAACTTCAGGCCGTACATAGATGTATTACTAAGCACATCTGGTTTCATTGTTGTTTCATGGATCCCATAACACATCATGAAACCACAGTCTAAGCAAAAGGAGATTGGGGGGGGAAACCCAGAGCGCAGAAAAAAAAAAATTGCCCTGGTTATGATCCTTCTGAGATTGTGCGTTTCTAGCAAATTTTTCGGAGGTGTGTATCCATAAACGTTGAACGTATAGAAATATAAATCATGCAGGCGTCTGAAACGGAAAGGAAATTCCCTCTGAGAAAGATTTACGGCGATTTTTTTCCCTCACAAACAGAGCGGTTACTGTACATCCTCAGCTCCCACTTATGTCATTTTTTTACTCCGCGCATTCCTAGAGGCGATTGTTCTTCCTCGCTTCTCCGTCTTTTGTGTGTCTGCATGTGTGCGGCCGCATGAGGCCATGAGAGCAGAGCCAAAAATATCATAACACAGGGGGTGACATTAGGGAGCAGGCCCGGCGACGGGGGCGCTGTGACGGAGTTCCCTGATTAGCACGTTACCTCGCGGAGACAAAGGGCCTCTGAATCACAGGAAACGAGAACAATCAAAGAGACGGAGCACATTCCAAGAAAAGCAGCAGGGCCGCAGAAACACAACATGATCTGGGAACGCTGCTCCGCCTCAACATCTGATTCCTCCTCTCTCAAAAAGCCAGGAGAGAAGTATTAGGAGAAAGACGCTCCAAGGACGGAGAAAATGGCTGAAATCTCAAATTGTTCCGGATATTTCTCCGCAGATTCTTGGAAAATCAAAGGGGCGGACGTGTCAGCGCTGTGTTTGGATAACAATCAACCATAATTATAACTTCCATACGGTTCCCCTGACAGGTATTTTTTTTACTCTCAAAAGTGTGGGGTCCCCATCCCCTCAAAATACACCAGCAGGCCCACACAGGTTCTCCCTGATCCATTTGCTCTCGGTCTGGACTCAGGGAAATAAATAACTCTTTACCCTCTCTCCAAAATGGCAGCTCTGTTTCCGCAGCGCTGGTTTGCTGAATTAGAACAATTCCCCACCAGCCCATAATTTGTGGGATTCTCATAACAAGACACACCCTGCCATACATTTCCATTATAACCCAGCAGTGTCCCCCTGTCATGAGGATATTTCAGGACAAAAACGGTTCCTGAAGCTCTCGGTGGTCGACCCTGGCTATCTTTGGTGATCAGTTAGGTGCTGAACGCTCCTCAATTGTTCAGTAGCAGATAACAGCAGGGTTTGGATGTATAAAACAACCTCAATGTGGCTGTTCAAATTCTAGGTCAAGGGGAGATGAAGGGAGTCTATTTTGAGCATAATGTGCTGTTTATCTCTGCGTGTAAAACCAGTGGAGAACCTCTTCCCCCACAAGTCAGGCCCATTTCTCCAGCTTGTGGCCTGTGTGGCTACCTATGTGATGCAGATGCTAGATTATCTGTTTGCTCTGTTCTTGGCTTGGCCTTCTGTCAGATATTTGAGAAACTGGGTGAAACCGAGATAGATTTACACACAGGGTCTTGATGGAGCGTTTCAATTTCTACTGGGTATTTCCTCTAGATTAGAAACATACGGAAAAGTGATTTTTTTTTTCTTTCACATTTTGTCTGAGTACAACCACAAACTTAGGTCGACACAAAGTAGAGCATAGAATGACATGAAAGGAAGTGATGCACAGTTTAAATTATTCTTCCTTGATCAGGTTAGGATAGGTCTAAGGGCTAAACAGAATATGTTTGTTACATTAATTGTTCGATACCAATCATAGATAATGAGCTGTTTCACTGGATCTTGTTGGTTTAAATCCAAATAAGCTGCTGCTGGCCACATCCCTAACTCAAGGTTTACACTCGCATGTGAAAATGGCTGCAAAAAGATGCACAATTATACCACCATACAGCTTTGAAAAGCAGATGTAGAGCCTCCTGCACAACCAACAAGAATGCAGCAAGTAGTTTCTGAATGGTAAGTCAACAACAAACGCTTTTCTTTCCGGCAGCCATTGTACAGCAGTAGAACCAGCTGACCAAACGTGCTGGGGCTCAACTTGGGTTGCCAGTCGAATGTGATTTAACTGGCAGGATTTTGAAATGGTTTGCTTTCTATACACCAAAAAACATTAAATTAAATGCCAAAAAACCGACTGGGCTGTTTTTAGTAGCAATAGAGACAAAAAAATAAAATTAAATTAAAATAAAATGTGAATTTTGTATAATAGGTTACCTTAAAACCTAAAACAATTGTTTATTTATATCAATTTTTTCCCTGATACACCTCAATAAAAAAGCAGTACAACTGGTTAAAAGTGCAAACCAAATACGTGGACAGACTGAGGAGAAACGGCAACAAGACATCAACAATATGAACTGCAGCTCTTCTAATCAGATTAAGCTAAAGTTAAACTGTTTACATCCAAAATGTTTCATATGGCATAAAACCAACACTATCCTGAACATGCTGCCCCTATCAAACAGAGTGGTGGCAGCATCACGTTTTTTGTTCAGCATAGAAAGCGAAAACGGTCAAAGTATGGGAGAGTTCTGGAAAAAAAAAAACCTGACAACAAATCTGACTTGTTAAGATTGGTCCAGTCAAAATCCAGTTCAACAATGGGGCCCAAACTGGAAAATACATGATCACACACACTCTCAATGAAGTCTCAAACTGTTTAGCAAACATCTCAGTCTCAAGATGTACAAAACAGATCAATACAAATGTCACACTTTATAGATTTTTATTGGAAAAAATAAAAAAATGCAAATAGTGCCTCCTTTTCCTTCCACTTCTCACTTATTGTGCTGGCCCATCCCATAAAATCTCAATAAAACCCTCTGGAGCTTGTGTTTGTAACGTGACAACGAGTAAAAATGTATTTTAGGCGCCACATTTTGTAAATCATTCATCAAATCTTCAGGTGTTGCAGCCGTAAATCTAATGTGCCTGTCAGGCAATCTCAGTAAAGGCATGAATCAGCCTAAGAATCTGTAAAAACAAATTTATGCTCAGCACTCCTCTTGGCTCTCTTGGAGGCACACGTTATGTACACAACTGGGATACATGTGTTCCTGTTAATCTCTGATTTGAAAGACAACATTGGACATGGGCCGCAGCACAGGCAGGAATGCGGTATCTCTGCTGCGAGCCTGTGTGAGGTCCATCAGAGACCAAAAAGACAGAATCTGAGACCAAGTAGCGAAGTAAAACAAAGGTCTCACATGGTACTGCTTAAGCAGAGCAAGAAGGTTTCAGAACAACCTCAGAATGGTGAAAATGCATCAGTTTCTACGTCATATTGACCATTTTTTAAACCCGTTTCTGCTCCCCTTCTATACACACGTATTTGTGCATACAAATGTTTTTCACCTCTCTTGCAAAACATTTACCTACAAACCTTTGTTGTTTGCAGCTCAGAAAGGTGCACCGCCGCACCGAGCAGAGAGGAACAGTGATTGTTCATTGCAAACATGCAAGCCACCTCGGCTTGCGTTAACCCACAACACACAAACGCTGCAGCTTACACACGCGAAACACACTTCAGGAAACTATGGCCAAACTGTGAGAAGATTCACTGTTCGAAAAACAGGAAGTGGTTACCAGCTGCATTAAACCAGAGTACACCTCAGTAATACTCATTCTGACACCCTCTTGGCAACCTGCGATATCTGGCTGTTTTAAAACGCTAGAGCAGAACCGAGAGAAAAAAAATTCCTACACTACCTGCTTAGTTTTTATTCTTTACCTTTTCTTTTTTGCTTTATTTACATACAGAATAAATGCTTATATAGGAGGGCGCATTCTTTTGAGATAACTGTTATGCTGGAATGCAGTTCCCCAGATAGTTAAACTCGAAGGCCTACACATTTCTGCGTGGCCTTTGTCGGAAAGCATCTCTATATCTTTAATGAAAGAATGTCTGAATTGCTCAAAAAGCCGACCAGGTAGATTAGTAGAGGATTTTCTCCCTGCAAGATTGCTGCACCTGGGGTGAAACGCGCCAGCTGCATCTCAGAATGTCACACAGGCATTTTTTGGATCAAGTGTGTTTATCTTCTCAGGTTGAAGTACACAACCAGCGGAGAAGTGTCCAGACACGCTGACAGCTTAGGGCTGTTAATGGCAAGAGGAACAAGAGGGGAAATTAATGTAGCCGGCAGTGGTTGCCTGAGCGGCTCGTCGAAGGCCGAAGCGGGCGGCCCGACTTGTGACCAGAACGGGTTCTGACAGCTCAGCTGAACTGCAAACAAGATGGGCCCGATAAGCGCTCCAGGCAGAGCTCAGGTGAGTTTTAGGTGGTCAGTCAAGGTTGAGAGGGTGGGGACCTCAGGCTTTTAAGAGGTCATGGACTCAGCCACTTTGACCTTTGAACCTTAAAGAAGCCTCAGTAGAAGTAAGTGGTCTCTAACTCGGGTTTCCGCCCACTTTGTCCCAGCACATGTTGTTGCTAAGTGGCGACTATGTGTTTGTGTTTTACTCACTATTCACTGTTGAATAGTGAGTAACAGAAGAGGATGATTGTATATTTTGAGAAAAGTTGGCTGATGAATAAGAGACTTTGTCATAAAGTAAGAAGCGTTTATGTCAACAGTTCCTCCTTGCAGTAATTTCCTCCACCGATCAGAACAGACGTGACATACTGAATGAAACATGGGATGATGCTAGAAATAGCAATGTCACAATGAATGGATACGATCATCAATAAGGCCCTGACAGGATAGTAAAGGGATCTTTAAGTTTCCCCACCCTCTTTCTTTCCAGGATGAGTCGCAGGAACAGAGCTAAACTTTGTCAGAGACTCTTCTCTTCCTCTCCAGGAACATTTTGAATGGCTGCCATCAGGGAAACAGCAGAGGCAGAGCCACTGGACTGCTGCACAGCTTCCTGCCTCCAGCTGTTAACATACTGTTGAGATTACACTCTTTAAATTTGACCATTGTGTCTGCTATGTCTTCTATCCGTTGTTGTCACTGCGTAACAGTGAGGATATGGAGACGTTTCATTCTTGTTCTGTAACATCTGTTGATCAAGTATTTGATTTATTTGATTCTCCTTCAGGATCAGATAAAGATTTTTTGAATTTAACCATTTTTTGAATTTAGCAGCAGTTAGTTTTCAACTGCCATTTTCTAACCTCCCTATCATCCCCTGGGTTACCGTTACTATAGCAACGCTGAACATTCCAAATGCATAGGTCACAAGAAACATGACTTTTTGGGATTTTATTATGTGATAAAATGATACAAATTAGCACACAGTTGAGAATCAGAAGGAGGCAGACCAATGTATTTCAATTTAGTAGGCAAATATCTGATAGTAGATTAGACGTAAACTGCATTATTTCAACATCTAGATCTTTTGCTCTTTTGTCTGTCGCTAAGAAACTTCTTCTCTATATTTACTGTGTTCACTACATGGCTAATAAGATTTACAATTTCTTTCACCATTTACTGTTCTTTTCTGCTTTACACCAAGAACCACTGACGGAAACGATACAAGAAAACCTCTGAAGAAGATATGACCTGAACTTCCTTATTCACAAAATGTAAACACAAATGGAATAGCAGGAGATTTTAGCGATTGCAGGATTTCTATTTTGTCTTAGGTAAAAGATCACGATCCATTTTCCCGCTACCATTAGATTGCAGGTTAGAGTCCTCTTCCTGGTTTTGGAGCTATGTCTGGAGCATTTGGCATTCAGATACGCATTCAAATTGTACCAGAGTTCACTTCATCAAAACCTAGATGTATTTTTTAGGCAAGCCGGAGTTCATTTTTTGATCTGAAGCAGAGTTTGATTACCCGTTCACAGATTAACCAAACCTTCTTGGCAAACAAATACGCTAATATGCTAAAATTCTTAAAGCTTTGTGCCATTTTGTCTCATTTCACAATTACACAGGACTTTGTGTTGGTAAATCCCATAAAACCCAAATAAAACACGTTTGAATTTGTGGCTAAAAAAACAAGTCTATTTAATGCTTTTTTTATAATACAGTGTTGTAGATGGCAGGGAAACACTGTTGATTTATGTTGTATGGTTGCGTACAATGAAATAAAAACAAATTTAAGGTAATCTTCTGTCCTCCACTATGATAAGAAGCAGCCAGTCTGTTTTTACCACCATAAAAAGCAAATAAATTGGAGTGTGATCACTGGTGGGCCCCTCTCAGGAAGTGAGAGAAGAGGCACAGATCAGACAAGACATGCAGGTTATTAAAGGGTGACAGGGGGGAGGTGGGGAGGCTTGAAGTTAACCAGTTGGGTAAGACCCTTGAGCTATACAGTCATGTAATTATGCTCCAGTTGAAGTGTTAAATAGGTCAGTAATCTGCCGCCAGGTGGGGAGAATAAATCAATTAGGCATTTACCCCTCAGAGATCATTTTTGACTCACTTCTTTCTTTTGGGGGAATTTTTAAATCTATCTTTGAGTTCATATTTGTAACTTTGCAGGTTCTTTCAGTTCTGTAACAGCAGTAAAACACAACCAGTATTTAAAACAGATGAAAATTATCCAACTGTAAACGACTTTGCAACTTTCCAAATTGAGCTCCATCGATGGATTGCACTCAGCCACAAAAGAAACTGCTGAAAGTTGAGAGGAAACCAACATGTGGTCGACAAACCACTCTCCCCGTTGAGGTAGCACACTTCACAAATCATGAACTGAATGTTTTGCAATTGTGCGGACTCAATTTTAAGCGTTGTGGATCCACCTGGTTAGCTGACAAACCACACTACAATCACCAATTCCTGTCATCTGGCTAAGAGTGAAAGAGGGACACATCAAAATATGAATCCTGCGCGTGCCATAACGCCGGTACACACCGGATCTCGTTTTTTTTTTGACAACCACAAGTTGTTATCACCTCTGTCCTCTGCACCAAACCCAAAAATCTAAATTACTCAGTTGTAGATCCACCCTCTTCTCCTAAACACTCCTTTTAACCGATTTAACTGTAATCAAGATGTAGTGATTTGGCCGTGCTCACAATTCAATTAATTATCTGTTGTTTTAATTCACTCCACATAAGGTAATTTAATGGTAGTAGGACAATCCGCTTTAACGACTCCTTTGCTTTGCACTTTGACTGAGGGTTGATGCTACTTTAAGAAAGTTACCTGCAGGAAACACCAGCATGATCTTGAATTTAAATCTTCAAGCAGAAATTGCTTTACTAGTGCAAATTTCAGATTCTGCAATCAGAGTTAAGAGCTTTTTCGGTTTGCACAAACATTTTTCATAAATAATTTCACAAGAAATCCACCATGACTTTGCAGGATGCCAATTACTTGATTTACTCACATCTTAAATTCCTCAAACGGTTGCATATTTGCAATCGTATCGCTTTCAGATCATTTTAGGTAAACAGTTTCTATCTATGAAATTTACAGAACCGCATGAGACAAAACAAGACACTACAGCTCAAAGTAGAAGTATCAGACCTAGAGTTTTTCTAACTTTAAGTTTCTAGTATGAGTCAAGGCAGAGTTTTGTTTGATTAATATTGCTGAGCTTGAAACAAGACTCTGAATTCATGCTTTAATATTGCTTGTTTTTCCAGACCCTGTGTAGTATGTGCGGTTCTCAGTTAGGAGTCATTTAAGTTTAAGCAGAGGTCAATCTTTCCTCAGGTAATGTCATCAAACAAGGCCTCAAGGGAGGAGATGAACTGGCTGTGGTTTGACCTTTCGTCCTGTAAAGGCTTTTCTTTATACAGCTGCTGAATCATCCATTTTTCTTGCTTGCCAAACTATTGTACAGCAAGGAAAAAAAACATTGAACATTTTCCCCAGGAAATACATTGCTAAAAGGGCTATTCACATTGAATTGTATGTTGGTAGATGTTGCATAAATCCCTACATACAAAGAAATCAACACCAAATTAATCAAGAAATAGGTATGGAGCCCATGATGAAAAGAAGATGCAGAATGTAGATATTAGATATTCAGATTGTGTTGCTTTGGCCCTATAAATTTTTTTTCTCTTGACCATGGTATCAGAAGAACCAAATAATGCCCTACCACAATTCAAACTTGTTGCACAAGTCTCCACCGCTGAAGAAAACAATGCTAAAGCTTGTTCAAAGTTTGTAGAATTTGGTGACGTCAAGATAAATTATGATCTAATATGAAATAGGTTGGTTGTTCTTTCACACACAATGTTTGGAGGATAATTTGCTGTACCAAAAAAAAACCCTAACAGGGAAGTTAGAATGTGGCTGTTTTTTGTGTCACAATCAGACTTGATGTACTGAAAAGTGAAATGTACTGGGAAAGTCTTTAACACATATAATGAAAGTGGTCTCAAACACACAGCAATGGAAAATCGCCCTTAGTTTTAGAGAAAGAAGACATCTAAAGAATAGTCCAGTTACTCATCCATCTGGTCGTCTATTTGAGCATCTACAAGAAGAACCAAATAGTAGAGTATTTGAAAGATTTCAAAGCCATTTTTGTTAAGAAACTGGTTTCAAACAAACCTGACATCTTGGAGGACAAAGTTAAGGCCCTACGATTTTTAGTTGCGATTGCATCTGGCTTCAGAATGACTTCTAAATGCTTTGATGCTTTGAAACTGAAAAGACGAGCTTTGTTTTCCCAGTGGGGAAAATGCCACCCCACACCACAACAATACCAAAAGCCAAAATCACCAAATGCTCTTTTGGTGTGGGCTAAAATTCAATAAAAGGTTTACTGCCAAGTATTGTCACATCTAAAAAGGAGAAGAGATGGAACTGAAGAAAAAAGTCCCTATTTTTAGTATGTATTTTTATAATTTCCTGTGTCATTCCAGGGATTTACGGGATTATTTAATTTTTTCTGATGTCAGGATTAGTTGCTCATACAAGGACATGACATCGACAATGGATGGAGAAAGACACAGACATGGTATCTCTACTGTACACCGTGTTGAATAAAACTGTATTTTGCTTTAGGATTACTTACGGAATCAGCAAATGGCTTTGAACCAACAAATACAGCAACATTTTCACACTGGACTACAATCCCTCCCAAACGATGACAAACTTCAGTTCCAGCATAAAATGATTTCACTTTTTGTGCATCAATAATTTCAGAATCCCCTGTTGATGAGTAACATCTTTGAAATGCTCCATAACCCAACTGTAACCATGATCTAATATATGAAATGATGCAGCTTTGTCAGAGCCACCAACAGTTTCCCACTCAGCAGCACCTGACCTGACTTTTTGACCTTCGTGACACCTTAGCTGATAAAATGTCACCGCCTCCCCCAGGATTTCGTACACGATGACGGACGCTGACAAGACAGTTCTAAGCTTTTCATCAAACTCTAAATCATAGTCACTCGTTTTACCTCATATTCATCCTGCTGCTCCTTAGCATTTGGCTGAAATTGCATCACACTTTTAAAACTTTAACTCCAGCCTCTACCTGCTCTCCCTCTGACGACCTACAATGCACATTCATACAAGCAGAACCAATATCCAGTCTCTGAAAGAAAGTGTTGCTTTGAAAACAGCCGAGCGCGCAGCAGGAATGGTAACCAGGTGTAAGGAAGGAAATACCTGGGAGCATTCCTTGCTCCAGGAATGTTTTTATTAGCCTTTTTACAAATGTCGCCATTTTGAGGTGTGTACACCATAAAGTGCACTGCAGGCTGGATCACTCAATCAAGTGGAGCGTGGCTTCAATGGGGAACCTGTGTGGAAGCTGGGGTTATGTTATTTGAACAGCTGGCACAGTTTAGTTCGGCATTTTCAAATGCGAACAGGTCTGGTGCCGTGGTACCACATGATGGGGGGAAAAACTACGCAGGCCTCCCTCAGTTTTCAGCAGGAAAGGCTTTATTCAGAATGATCCTGAGCAAATAGGCTAGGATCTAACAGATGAGTGAACCTGCTGACACTGGATGAGCTGGGAATGAGTGCAAACAGAACAGAAAGGCATTGAACCGATTTGGATTCTGAAGTTACTTTTTAAAGGGCAAGTTTACAGGATAATAAAGTAGCTATGTTGACTTCACTTGCTATAAAAATGCTATTTACATAAAATACGACTTTAAAGGAATTTGACGCCTTGAAATTGGGCTTCTGTCTCTTTAAAAACTACTGCTCTTTCTCAAACTCATTGTTCCTTTATTTAGCAACATTTTTATCAGTGTTGCACAGAAAAGTCACTCATATAATGAGCTCAGCAGATGTGCAGCTCCACTAGGTGTTTGCTAACTGCTTCTGGCTAGTCTGAAGGAGCTGAGAGGGGGAGTTGAGGGTGAGGGGTTAATTGTAAGGCAGAAGCTCATTAGCTTGGAAACTGCAACTTTGAGGAAGATCTGCTTTTTGAAGGTGGGGCTGTGTCCAACCAAGCGTTTTGCACACCTCACTGGTGGCCATGGAGATTGAAGGATTTCTCAAACATACATAAACGAATCAAGGCAACACTCCTGGTATATTCTTGATGAATAAGTAACATTATATCATAAAATCAAGCTAAAAAACGTTGATTTTTCATACTGCCCATTTAAAATGGTAATTAGTGGGAAGATCAATTCCCCTCAACATGGTTGTACTATGATACTGCAACAAATGTTTTAACTCATAATTGGGAAAATCTCACCCCCAACCTATCCAAGTTCCAGTCATAAGTTGGAAAAGCTGGAATCTATTTAGCATCATCTTTTGCTTCCCTGAGGTCAGGTGAGAGGGAGAAGAAATCCAGGAAAGAAACTCAGGCCTCGATCGCTCCCAGCGACATTCACTATATCGCCCAATCCCAAGGAAGCTAGCGAGTTCTGGTTGTGCCTCTTTTTCCTGCAAAAAGTGCCCGGAAAACACTGAAAAAAGCAGAACTCAAGAGTAATCATGATCAGATACCAGAACCACCTCAGCTGCCTGCGAAGAACAATCATCTCAGCAGCTTGTTTATAGAAGAAGTTGCTCATTTTTGTAGTCAGTAACTAATTAATATTAGCAAGATATGTTAATAAAAGCATATTTTGAGGGCTTGAAGTTGCTACTCAGAGCCTGTGGCAACATTCCACTTACATAGATTAGACAGTAAAAGTGTGACTGACTATATTAACACACAGTTTTTAAGAACGGCAAACATTTTATTTTTGCAGGTATCACTATGGCTTTACAGAACTTGAGTTTTCTGGTTAAAATTGTGGGAGCTTCTACATTTCTAACTCAATCTGTGACTCAATCAGTTTAGTTTAGCTTACTTTTATCAGATGTACTAAAAAAGCCGGGTACGTTAGCTTGACTTTTGAATACAAATGCAATGCAGAATAAGAAGCTACACTTCTCTACTAGCTAGCTAGCAAAAGCAGAAAAGTGGTCTCGGGTTGTTCTTCACTTACTTTCGGTGTTATTTTAATAGAAAATGGTACTATGGTTATTTTCTCTTGGCTTTGACGCACTGCAGCCTCAGTAATTTAAAAAATAAACGACAAAAGCTGTATTAATTCCCTCATTTGTTGGTAAAATGTGGCGATATTCATAATAATTATCAAATACGATGATAAGCTATTTCATAAATATGAGCCATAGCTTCTAACAAACTACAGTATGGCTCAGACTTCATTTGTCAGAAACTCTTACAGAGGCAATTATGTAAAATTTAATTATTTATCAACATAGAAGATAAATTCCTCCTCTCCAAACACTTTACTGTTACATTTGAATCAGAATAAATTGCTAAATTGGACATTTTATTGGACATTTTGCGAGACTTTGTAATCAATTTTCCCTCTACGGCACAATAGATGATATTTATAATTGCAGTACATTTAAAGATATATTTCACACATTTCACTAACAATGCAGTTCAAAGTGTGTTACACCATAAAAACATAATACAACAACAAAAATCAACAAAACGTGCTCAAATTAATGACCCAATAACCATAATAATCTCAGTGATTATTGTTTCAACAAGGTGTTGCGCAATTCTGTGCTTTTTCGGTTCCATTACCAAAATAACGAGCAGAGCAGGAGTTTAAAATTAACTAATCAACCACCTCTGTGTTCAGGGAGGCTTATTAATGATCGCAAAATAAATATCAAGCTTGAAAACCTAAATATCAAGCCGGAAAACAAAAAATCATAT